>BQNB010053324.1:6170-31572 GCA_026074375.1 Tanacetum coccineum | reverse complement strand
TAGTACTGCTTACTTAATATGTATTAGTTATTTATAGAAAAGATTTTATATACTTAGGAAAGTATTGTAAGCTGAGTAGGACTCCTTGGTATATAAAAGGAGGTCCTAGGACATAGAGATTGGGACACCAATACCAATACCAGTACCAAACCAAAATCGCTTTTCAATCTTAGTCGTATAATTCATAGCTTCAAGGTCTTTGTAACCCTAATACTTTGAGAGTATTCGTATTATTATCATTAATAATATTGGAGCTTATTTGTTGAATTGTATGTTCATTGAATTACTATTTCATTTATTATTCTTCTTAATATTAAAGATTAGATTCCGCATAATCTTTAATACATTCAAACAAAGCTTTTACTATAGTTGTGTTAGATTTATCTAATATAACTAAACCTTAAACAATCATAAGGAATTCGATCTATTGAAGTGGGATCAACATTCCATCAAAAAGTTTTAAAACGGGTAAGTCTGCAACAGCAAAGGAACCGGTTGAAGAACCAATTGCTGAGGTGGTAATAGATGATGCAGTCAATACTGCGGGTAAAGATGTGGTTCGTGATGATGATTAATCACAACACACTTTAGAACCCAAGACAAACAAGACTCTGAACCAAGATTGGTTCAAGCAACCTCCAAGGCCTCATACTCCTGACCCGGAATGGAACAAGCGTCAAGTTTTACTTGATCAACCTGAAAAGCCTTGGTTCAACCAAATGGTCTCTGCTATAAAGGATCCTCTCACATTCAACGATCTAATGGCCACTCTGATTGTCTTCTCCAAGTATGTGTTGAAATGACTCAAGATAGACAATCCTACTCAAGATCTCTTGTTAAGACCTGCCTATAATCTGTTAAAAGGCACATGTACTAGCAGAATCAAACTTGAGTACAACTTCCAAGAGTGTTTTAATGCATTGACAGACAAACTTGATTGGAATAACCCAGAAGGAGACCGTTAACCCTTTGACCTGTCCAAACCTCTTCCCCTGCAAGGTCGCCTAGGCCATCTAACCATTGCTGTTGATTACTTCTTCAACAATGATCTGGAGTATCTGAAAACTTCTGATCCGGAGAAAACATACACAATGTCTATCATGAAGACAAAAGCAGCTCGGTATGAGATTGTAGGAATCAAATACATGACCCCTATGCTTTGGAGTACTGTCAAGCATGCGTATGACAAAGATGCTGAAAAAGGGTTCAAGCATTAGGGCGAAAGGCATAAGCTTTGGCATAGATCTCAGATGAACAAATTTTCCAAGCATAATGTCTATTTCACTCAGAAAATTCTTGGTGTGATGAGTGTTAGTGTCAAGAAACTATATGGATATGGTCACTTGGAAGAGATTGTGGTGAAAGATCTGATCGACAGCTATACAAGTTTAAAAAGGTGACTTCGTGGATCTACACTTGAATGACATTAAAGACATGCTGCTTCTTGCTGCTCTACACAAGCTATTCCATCTCAATGAAAGTGACATTGTTGAATTTATTGTGGCTCTTCGTATGTTCACAAGAAGTCTCATCATCAAAAAACGTGTTTAGGATTTACAGCTTGGAGTAGAGAGTTACCAGAAGAAACTTAACATCACTACACCTCAAAAGACCTTTCTAGAAATAGAATTCAAAGAATTCTACACTCTATCATACAAACCACCAGTGGTAATCTATGAAAATCTGAACAAACAAAAAAGAGTGATGCGGGCTGATAAGCTGTACAAGTTTTCGAACGGGACACTCAATAAAGTTCGAGATGAGCTTCATCACAGAGTACTCGATTGGGATACAACAACGAGATGTCAAGGAGAAAGTAGATGGCTATAGACAAAAGAGATCGAAGCTTATGGTCGAACTTATCGATAAGCAGATGCGAGAAAGACAGATCATAAGGAATCTTGAAAGATTGGTTGGTGATCGGGAACTTGAGATGGACTACAAACTGATGACACGCACCGTATAATCGTTAGGTCCAATCTTAAAATCTTATCTTGTGAATAATGTGAATATGTAGTATTAGACTTATAATAATAGGCAAGTATAAATAGTGTTTGAGTACGAATTTTCTAGAATTTTTCAGTAAATTCAAAATTTTCAAAATAACATACTCAACACTATATATATAATACCCTCATAAATTGAGGGGGAGCATTAAAATGTTTCTAATATGGCTTGTTAATAATTGGAACATTTTTCTCTCCAAAAACATTTATATTTGAATTAATTGATATCCAAAATGTCAAAAGATTTGACATTTTTGATAAGGGGAGAAAATATGATTAAAATATATGACTAAAGATGTAATTCTAAGGACTCAAGTGCGAGCTTCACCCTTTATGTGCTAAATATTTTCAAATATCGATGCACATGTTGAAGGAGAGCATTTCTGAAAAGTAAAACCATCGAGGTACTAAATGTTTTGATTTATATCACAAAGTACCTTGATCGATGTTTTCAAATGGTTTTAAGGCTGAGAAAAATACCAAAAGACCGACTATGTTTGTAATTAATTAGAGTTATAAGGTGGTTAAGTTTAGATATTCGTTCCCATGATCTAGCCAGAACCGAAGGGATCTACCCAGGGACATTCCATTAGATAGAATAGAAGTCCTTAGGTATGATTTAAAAAAAGAGTAAAGTGAGAAAAGGGAATAGTTCGGACTAAGACAGAGCTAGCACTGGAATAAACCCAATAAGGTGTTAGTGATGAAGTCTTGGTAAGCATTGAAAGGGTTGAAGAATGAAAAAGAAAAGTTAAGATAAAAGGTGAAAAGAAAGAAGCCATCCTTACACTTAGGCAGAAACCGGGTCAATACATATGCTATCAGAAACACTAAGTTGTTGTCTGGTATGGAAGATAGTCATCATGGACCCAATGATGCAATGCACAACCCTCCCCAGTCACTCAAGGTCAGAAAGACTCTTGTTTCAAAACTCATGGTGATTACACATGCTTTTATTGACTTTCTCACTCCGAGATTGTTAATATTGAAAAGGTGGCAATCAGCTCCAGCCTCTGATTACTAAAAACCAAATGTGCATTATCGAGTCTAGAGCCATAAAAGAGAACATCCATAAATCTCATTAGGACACTAATACAAAATATTTGTTAAATCACACACTGTGATAACAAGTAATATCTTAAGAGTCCTACGCATTATCCTTATGATATTGCCAGAACATCAGAGTGATACTAAAGTATTCATAATGACGATGGAAATCCTTCTAGAGCCAACATCAAACAAGCTATGCGGTAGGTGACTTGTGAGATCCTATATGGATCAAACTTGTTCCACTGGATATCAATTTGGTCCAGCTTATGAATTGACGAATGAATTTTGAAAAAGATAAAATTGTTGGTGTGTTATAAAACCGTTTGCATCTTAACACACAGACTGATTTTTCTAAATCAATTTTCAATCTTATGTCCATGGGAAGCCTCACAAGGGTATCTAGACTTAGGAAATTTGAACACGAATTGACGACTCAATCAGGAAAATAGTAACTTATCGATTCACTCTTTCTGTGTTGTCTGCTTTGAGATGTTTCATTTTGAGAACAAGCTAAGTACGATGAATTTGATACTCACATATTAGAGAAATCAATAATACAAGCTTGAAATCCTATCAAGGAGATTCATCTTTAAAGATAAATATACCTGATCATAGGTCGGTACTCACAGCACCAAAGGTTGATCTAACCAAACACAGTTAAATGACAAAGCCATATTTGACCACAAGCTTTATTGCTAACTTTTTATTTGCAGATCAAATCCTATGGTGGTGAAGCCTCAATCCCATTGAGTCAAAGTCAATACCACATGCTCATACCCGACCGACATATGTAACAACATTATGAAAGCTCAACTACATGTTTCAAAAGACTTCCGCTACTCTGATACTGAATGTATTCCTTGAAGTGACGAAGTATTAAAGTTAAAGAATTTCAAGAAATATGAATTTACAATTTTTTCAAGACAAAGAAAGGTATGAGCATGTCGGTTCAAAAGTCACAAGATCACAAGAAGGCAAAGATTACAAGATGGCAAAAAGAGATTATGCTTGGTTGATGATCTCAAGAAGCTCAAGATCACATACAAGTCAAGATAAAGAAACAAGTTAAAGCCTAAAAGTCTAAAGATTACTACATCAAGATTTACAAGATAAAGATCAAGAAAAACAAGACTACGAGCAAAGATTGAAGACATTCATAAAATGCCAAGCTTAAATTTTTGTAAATTGGAGTGACCTCCCTTAGGGGGAGATTGTTAGAAATCGAGAAAAGACTCGGTCACTTCCCATATATTGTAGAATAGCTCATAGCGATATTTGGAAACTTACCAAGCTAATCGGGTCAACATAAGACACCCTTATGTTGACCGGCCTTAGGCGTGGTATAGATACCCCTCTCCGCACCTTGGAGAGGGTTGGTTGTTTCATTTCTATCAATACACATTTCCTTCCTTTCTCTCTCTCAGTGTTACAACCCTTCTTTCTCTCTCTGGACTTTCTTTTGCTTATTTGTTAAGTGATTTGATACATTTACAGTCGAAACCTAACTATTCCCGGGTAACGGTGCCAAAAACTTGATGCGGTTGTCGTTAGACTTCAATAAGAAGTTTTACAACTCCCTAAGCAGTGCATCTAATCGTTGCAGTGTAGTATAGGCAAGACTCGGGCGTTGTTATCATTCTCTAGAGGAATAGGTTGGGAAGGCTCGATCAAGATATAACATAGGTCTACGGGGTTGAGAGAATATTCTTTTTGTATTTTTATTTTATAGAAATCATGTAAAATCATATATTTGAGAGGTTGGTTTGTTTTATATAATTAAAGTAATAATAATAAAATAAATCTAAACTGATTTGGTGATAACTTATATGATTAACGAACGTATTTACTTAATCATGCACTACTCCTCAGATTGCTTCTCCTAATCCTGTTGCTTTGTCACACTTGTGATGATCTGTGTAAGTATTTCCTAAGTCATGAACAAATTACACGAACCCGCCGTCTATTTAATATTCCGTTAAGGAAACGCACAAGTAAGGTAGTATGAAGACTATTACAGGGTCCTTAAGAGTATATTAAATGCAATTAAAATATCTTAAGAGGGATCAACCATATTAGGGGTAAGGTAGTATGAAGACTATTACCAATGGTATCCTTTCTACACACTCGCGTTTCCCTGGACATCTATGCCAATTTTATATCTTATGGCTAGTTTTCTAAAGCCTAACGCGCACATCCATCACAAGAAGCAACATTAAAAGGGTCTACAATCTAAGTTTCATGCAACCATAAGTAAATACTAAAGGATCTAGCCTAGCATGTTATAAGAAGGTAAAGAACACAAATCAATCAAACAATACATAGACATATTGAAAGATTAAAGGGATAAATGAACTTTACTTGATTAAAACATGGATTAAAGACTGTTACAATAGGGTTTTGAGGCCCTAAAGATGTCTTAAAAAGCTGCCAAACTTGAATATAAAAGTTAGGGTTCGTCTCCCAAAAGTTACACACCTAAAACCCTAAAATTGGTTTTGTATATATACAGAAATTGTCCCGACGGTGTCGTGTTGTAATCGTGACGCCATCGCTATGTGGAATCTTCTAGAGCCACTTTAAGTCAGCTACGTCCTGATGCCGTCTCCAAATCCATGATGCTGACACTTTGAAAATCCTGACACCGTCGCTTGAAGTCTGCGACGCCGTCTCCATGCTCTGTTTGAACAATTCTTCAAGATAAATGGTATAGAGTCATAGTCTTGTCTGTTTCTTCTCTAAATGAGCCCAAGTCACGTGTATTTCCTCTAAATGCCATCCAAGTGCTAAAAACATGAAAACAAATGATTAAGCACATAATCTGGGCATATTTGCATGATTTAGGGGGTTAAATGACCCCGAAAAAGTGTATAAAATGACACATCATCAAAGATATCACAAGTTCTCATCACCTCTTTTACCAGATTCCTCGTACCTTTCTAGTAGAAGAAAGAACTTATTCTTTTACAAGTAGCTTGTACTCCACTATGACTCCCCACAGCTGAAGTATGGAAATGCAATATCATTCTTTTCCTCAGTTGTTCATCAGGTCCAACTACCTATTTACCCTTCCTCTTTAACTGTTCACCTTGCCAAGTATATTTTAAAGTAATCACATACCCATCTTGTAAACTCTTTACAATATCACTGAGCATAGGATCAGTAGTCTACAAGGAAGTAATAGTATCCATAAACTCGTTAGAAGCTAAGGCAGTTAGAATGGTAAAAAGTTCACTCTGCCCTTGAATTCTTGAAAGAGCATCAGCTACAACATTCTCTTTACCTTGATTGTACTTAATTTTGTAATCAAAGCCTAACAGCTTACGAAACCATTTGGACTAGAAAGGAGTAGTAATTCTTTGATCCAAGACATACTTAAGACTAAAATGATCACTCCTAATTTTGAAATGTCTGTCAAGGAGATATCCCCTCTATTTTTTGTAGAGCCACTACTAATGCAAGAAACTCTTTTTCATATGCAGATAAGGACTGATGCTTTGGAGCTAAGGTTTTGCTTAAAAAGGTTATGGGATGGCCACTCTGCTGTAGGACTACACTAATACCATACCCTGAAGCATATGTCGTAATGATATATTCTTCTTTAAAGTTAGGTAGAGCTAATACTGAGGCTTCAGTCATAGCTTGTTGTAACTTTTCAAAGGCTGCTTGAGCTTTATTGCTCTAAGAGAAAGCATTCTTCTTAAGCAATGCTGTCAATGGTTGACTTATGTGAGCTTACCCTTGAATAAACCTTATGTAATAACTAGTTAACCCCAAGAATACCCTTAATTACTTGATATTAGTAGGTATTGGCCATGAACTCATTGCCTTAATCTTGTTAGGGTCAGTGGCTACTCCCTGAGCTAAAATAATATGCCCTAAGTACTCCATTGTAGTTGTCCCAAACACAGACTTATTTTGTTTGGAAAACAAGGTGTGGGTTCTCATAGTCTATAATACTTGTCTAAGATGATGAATATGATCTGTTATGGAAGGGCTATGGTCTAATATATCATCAAAAAAGACCAAAATAAACTTCCTCAAAAAGGATTTGAAAACAGGATTCATCTGAAATGTGGATGGTGCATTAGTGAGACCAAATATCATAACCACAAATGTATAATGACCTTCATGGGACTTGAAAGTTGTTTTATGAATGTCTTCTTCTCCTATCCTGATCTGATGATAATCAGACCTCAAATCCAACTTAGAAAAAACTTTAGCACCCTACAACTCATCTATTAGTTCTTTTATGACTGGAATTGGAAATTTGTCCTTTACTATGTTTATATTCAATTGTCTATAATCAATGCACATCCTCTAAGTTCCATCTTTTTTCTTTACCATCACAATAGGGGAAAAAATAGACTATGGCTTGGTCTGACCACACCACTGTCTAATAATTCTTTGACCATAGTTTTAATAACAACTTTTTGGTTAGGAGATGATTCAAGCAAAATAGGATATATAATATATACCTAAAATACCTAATTATTAATAATAGTATAAGATAAGTATTCCAAAAGGTTTTAAAGAATATTACTTTTATCCAAAGTAAAATTTAAAACCTTCCTGAGTCGTATCCCGACGAGGTGTGAATTGAAAATCGAGGTTAAGTTCGTGATCGCGTAATTTGAATCATTTTAAAGATTTTGATTTGGTTTTCTATTTCTACAAATATTAATGCAAAAACATGAAAAGGCAAGCAACAATTACGACAATTAAAAATAAAACACGAAAAACGTTAACAGGAATTTAAAAACGCGACATTTAAGCAAGTAAATCAAAATTTAGACCTAAAAATGTTTTTTTATTTTTTATAAATCCTAAATGACTAAAAATAATTTTCAGAAAAAGAATTATATTTTTTTGACTTTTATTTTATTTATTATGAATTAAAAACTAATTTAATCTAAAAATATTATTAAAAGTATTAGACTAATTTATAAAATTCTGAAAAATTAATGAAAAGTACTTTGCACAAATCTAGACTTAAGAAAAATAAAACAAGAAAATAAGCTAACACAAATAAGCAGTAAATAAGCTAAATAGTCTAAAAACCTAAAACTAAAAAAGACACTATATGAATTTAATGGTGCATAAGTCTTATGAAAAAGACTCAAGGGCAGTTGGTGTTGAGAGTGTGTGCTAAGTCATTGGTGTATGAAGAGAGAGGTCACAGGTTCGACCCATGTGGCCTCTCTTTTTGAGAAATCTTTTTTTTTCTTTTTGCAAAAAGCTAAATAACAAGAAAATAAGCAATTTTAATAAAAGGGACTAAATTTGAAACTTAATAATAAGCTCAGAAAAATCTATGAAAGAAGACAGTTTAGCTTAAAAAGTCTAATGACTTAAGCTAAAACTGTTTTGGCATTTTGGGTACAATAAGCTAAAAGAAAAAAAAACTAATAAGCTGACAACTCATAACTACAAAGACTTAATAAGCTAAGTTGACAAAGATTAAGAAAATCAATTGACCAGAAAAGCTCTTATAAGCTGAAATGACTTATGACTAAAACAAATGGTTTTAAAATAGAAAATGGCTAACTTTGAGCTTAATTTCAGACCTAATAAGCACTTTGAAACAAGGTGTAAACCAAAAACAGATGAAGTTTGATGTGCAAAGAGCTTGTATTCCAAAAATCAGACCTCAAATAAAACTTAATCTAATCTAAATATGATTTTGAAAACTTGAATTTTCACTTTTGAGAATGGAACTTGAAAGCTTTGATAGAATTAAGACTCAAACCAAATGGCAATTGCATACTTATATTAACTATTATCTAATGTATTTTGAGACTCAAAACAAGCCTCAAATTGACATCAACTAGCAACTTCAAAAGATCAAATGATTCCAACAATTTAAATAAGCTATTCTCTCACAGATTCAAACTATGGACACAATAACCCTAAACTTTGAATTTTAGACTTTAAAATATGAATTAAACTATCATTTAGACTAAATTTAGACAAGTTAAAACTGATTTGAGATGCAAAAGTGATCCAGCAGTACTAACTTAAGTTAGTACTGCTTGATCCAAACACCCCTTTAAAAATGATTTTTCCATTTTTAAGCTACAAAAAGTTGATTTAAGCTCAAATTTATGAAAACAGATAGACTATTAAGAAAATAAAGTATAACTAAGCATAAGCTAAGGACAAACAAAGACTTATTAATAAGCCAAACTTATAAGCTACAATAACTAGAAATTAGGACAGATTGTAAGAAATTGCAAGTTAAGTCTAATTTAAACTAACACTTGAACATATTAAGCTAAAATATAACTGAATAAGCAAAACTTAAGCATCAATAAGCACAGATTACGCAGGAATAAGCAAGCAATAAGCAGAAACAGTAAATAGGCTTGAAATAAGAAAAGTGAAACTTACAATTGCCTTTGCTTAAACAAGGCTAAACTGCTCTTTAGAGCTTATCTACAAAGCTCCAGCATATCTTATGATAAGCTGGTAAGTCCATAAGCCCATCCTTGTCTAGCTTATCATCTAAATTTTAAGCTGAGGTGTTTAGGGGAGGATTTAAGTAGCTAAAAGCTCAATGAGTGAAAGCTTTGAAAAAGCTTATACTGATTGAAAGTAAAACATAAAGTGTGAAAGCTTATGAGTTTATTAAGTATGATCCTAAAGCATTTTGAACAATTTTTGCATAATAAGTAAAACAAATTTGAACATAGAAATTGAAATAAACTTGAATTTTATTAAAAACTAAAAGAGTTACAGAGCTTGAAAAGGAAATTATAGAGAATTTAATGACAATAAGCTAAAAAACTACAATAAGCTAGATTAAGCTAAAATCCTACACTAATCCTACTACTAGATGCTTTTAGCTGTGTGAAGAGGAGCACTATTTATAGCCTGAAGAAGAAGAATCTAGAGCCTGAGGAGCGTTCCAATCTTCTCATCCCATCCATTCATTCCAAACCAACCTAGGATCTATCAATCACAACCCTTGGATCATTTTTCCATGTATTCACAGCCAATCACGTCCTTAAGGATTGCCAGCGTGGCATTGGATGGTGTCAGATGTGTCAGTCATTGCCTTCTAGAAGTACTTGATGCGAGTACTTGTGTGGTTTTACCCTGGTTCATGAATGGTGAAAAAGGAGGGAAGGAAAAGATAAGAAAGATGTATAGTAATACATATTTTTGACCATTTATGCATTTGGGTTTGACCGGGTGTATAAAAGGAATTTAGACTTGGGCTTTTTGATTTATAACTTGGGCTAGACATAGTGTTGGGAATTATACATTCCTGACTTAGTACCGTTAGTGATAATACCTAGTACCGATATTTATAGTTAGTACTGACAGTACAAGGTGTTAAGTATTGATCAGATAGTTAGTACCATTAGTAGAAAATAGTTAGTACCATTTAAGAGATATGTATGAGATATTATAGGAAAAGATATGTATTATCTTTTATGCATTTTGTAAGCCTGTTAGAGTTTATCCTTGGTCTATAAAAGGAATCCTTATGGCATAGTTAGAGATAAAAGTTAAAATATACATCTCATACAATTATATCTCATAGTTAGTAATCTGTAATCACTTTAACAGATTAATAGAAATCAAAGTTTAGTTTTTCATTGTTCTTCTTAATACTATTGTGTAGATTCCGCATATATAATTAGTATTCATAGTCAGTGTTTCTATATAGTTAATCTGTATTTATACAAGTTGGCTATCACCCTTAGCAGGCTGCAAAGATCTGTTCAGTTTGGGACTCACAAGTGGTATCAGAGCCTGTGAGAAACTCTGAGTAAGAAGAACAAAAACCAGTTATAAATCTCTATCTTACAAAACGAATCATGTTTGGTTCACAAGATGAAATTCCACTACCACCATCCTCATCACAAACACCACCATCACAACAAACTCCTCACACTATCTCAACCATCAAACTTCCTATTCTTAAGAAGGGAGAATACGATATATGGGCCATAGGCCCCCCCACCCCCCCCCATGAAAATGGGAACATAAATTTGGGCCCAAACAGACTATCCAATCTGGGAAGCTATACAAAATGGCGGAACAGGTCCGGTACTGGGTCATGAAACCTTGTTCACCTATGCAAATAAATGAATTCTTTGGCTTTCTCCATTATCTCCTATCATATAGGTAGCCAATTCCAAATGCAACAATCCTTGATGCAATTCTATGTTCTTCTATCACTGTCAACACCTGAGCATTTCTTGGGCTCTTTCCTTGCAAACAATGTTGATATGACACCCCTTTTCTCTTCTTTGTACCCATCGCTTTAGTCACTGTCTACCTTATACAGGTACCTGTACTGTGTCCTTCCTTTATTTAATCTCTTCTGATCGAGTGTTTTACTCCTTCATTCATCTTCAATCCTCCACACAGAAATCACCACGGTCTCTCACACAACGGTCTGCCTCATACCTTATCCTCTCAGGACCTCACTCAGAAGCAGCACACCACGCCACGGACAAACGATACGCAAAAGAGCACACATTCTACCTACGGCACCACTTCCACTATGCTCTTTACCATGATGATCTTCATTCACTCTTTTCTGCTCAACATTTGCTCGCAAGAAACCTCAAACTAGGAAAAGAGAGCACATCACAAGAAACTGCCGGGATGGCATTCTATCTCAGATGCCAGATATCTTGGTCGGAAAAGATTGCGTACAATCTGTGAGATTTCTAGCGTCATCTAGAAGATATCTTCGAAGTACTATTCACTACCATGCAAGCTTAGTCTTGAGTGCACAGTGTGTTTCATCCTGTATCACACAACTCTTCGCTGCAAACAGCGGTCACGCAGACATAAAGCTTGGACAATATGTCCTATTAGTTTCCAAAATCTTCTGATCGAAGTTATTCACTCAGCATCCGTATTGGGCAATTAGGCTGTTACTCCTCTGCGACGTAGAGATCTCAGAATTCCCAAAAATTCCTCAATACTCTCTCTCCTACATCTCTGAGAAATCTTAATTGTATCATGAAGGAACTTTGCTCTTTCTTCTAACATGAACTGAGCTCTACTATCTGCATCTTGAAGTACTTAGAGCTAGAAGTCTATCAGACCTTCAAATGTGCTTGAATGAAGTCGTTATTCATCTGAAAGGGCAGTCTTTGTAGCTCTTTCTCATCTAATCTTTTCTTTCTCTTCTGTTCCACCCAATACCTCCTGCAACTTTCTAGCCATCACTTCATCCCTAGCAAGTTGAGCTTATAACCTCTCTTTCAGCCACAAGGCACACATCGACATTCTAGTCTCTCACACTCCACAAGAAGTCTTCCAGCTCACAAGGCCTCAATGGTGGCATCTAGTCTCACCTTCTCTGATAACCTGTATCATTCTACTCATTCTATACCACCGTCTCTTTGTCAATCACAGACACACCGAGTGATGTCATACAACAATCGTACACGAGGCACCCTACAACTCAGACACAGCGTACGCACGCCTCTCTACAACTACATGGGCAGTTACCTCTACTATAGTAACACACTACCCCGCACATGATCTCGCACACGAATGAGAACAGTACCGGCCTAAGTCCATATTTAGCTATTTGAGAGCATCTCGCACTGAGAGAATGAGTACACCACGTCATTGGATATAATCTCCACTCATACACGGAGCACACAACTCTCTTTCTGCTCTATTTGATCCATTCGTTCGTCGAATAATATATAAGATCTATTGAAATACACATGAGACGGTGGACACTTCGTAGTGCGTGTTGTAGAATAGAGTGTTGGACTACATGTGTGTACAGCAGTTCACGTATCATCGTTAGGTCACTTTATACTGATTGCAACCTCGGTAGGATATGGGATGCGTCGAAGTGGTGTTAAACAGAGTAGTCATAAGGGATTCTTAAATAAAGGTCTCGAATAGTTTGGCTGATAAAGGCTGTCTCAAGAGATTTTAGACATCAATAGGCATAATGTGTTTATGATCTACTATACTATCTCTAAAGTACTCGAGTGATTAAAATGAAATATTTGAAAGAATTTTGATTGTGAGTTTCGTTAGTCGTTTATCAAACGGATGTTAATCACTGACAACTGTAGAGCATGCAAGGTCAAGCACTTGAGCATGCTAATCTCACGAGCTGTAGAATTAGGATTAGGCTATATTTTAGTTCAATATTGTATTACCTTCAGGGACTTGTCTGACATTATTGACATGGCACTCACTTCTTCCCTTGATCGCGAGACTAAGTGTTTCGGATGTTAAGACTATTCTCCTGCACTTCCTAGACGAGTGAAAGTATCAGATATACTCCTTTTCTTCCTCAACCCTTACACTAATCGAGGTAGTTACTATCTTTTTGATCTGTCAGTACTAACTTGTCTTTGTCAGTACTAACTACATCTTCAGTACTTAACTTACTGCATAATTTAGTAACCTCTTTCTCTGCATTCACATCCATTTTTTGTCCTCCCCACAGATTGAGCATCCTCATGTCCATATTATTAATTTCCACATTCATCATCGATCAAGCTCATCAAACAATGGATCTCTTTGGACTGAGGTTTCAGCTTAGGCATGACTTCTCTCCCTTTAGTTTGATACAGAGCTTCCTTTTGCCTCATTTGACTTCAAGGATTTCTTTCCTTTCCAATCTTTGCTTCCAGGATACAACTTCTTCATACCAACTATGTGGTGTGTAAATAACAGGTTTGGCTTGAATCTAGATCTTCTTGATCTGTGCCTTCAAGTGTTTAAAATTTCTTTGGCTTGATCTGTAACTGGTGGTATCAAAGAGAATTACAAAGATCATAGACGATTTTGGAGTGTCCTTGTCACGCCTCATCCCAAATCTATAAAGGCCATTCCCTGAAAGGGATTTATCACTGGATGACTAACCTCCATGATTCCTACCAGAAACCTCTGGAATGGAATCAGGAATATGAGGAGTAGGTGAAGGTCTAGGTGAAGGGTCAGACTAAGGCTCAATATTGGCTTTACTTGGGTAAGGAGGAGAGGGTGTAGGTTGTGGATCAGATGGTCTTTCTGAAGTAGCACCCTCATCCGCAGTAGATTGTACCAACATAGAAGCAAATAAAGATGTGACTTCCCCAAAAAATGTTTACCCTTTATAACCATAAAGGAGAAAACTTTAGCTTGTCAAAGCATTTACCAGGAAAATGATCTAAAGGTATCTTGTACATTCACTAGTTGGTTTATTCAAAAAGATTAAATAAAACGTGGATACATTACAAACTTCTTCATCTGCATATAAAAGTCTCAGCATACCATCAAAAATTAAATTTAAGAAAAATTATATTTCTGATTAGATGTTAACAAATGACAAGGAAGGCAATGGCAATGTTAAGTAGGGAATTTGATCCCAAGAGGTGCTTTTGAACTAATACAATGATTCACTTGTAATGAAACAGAAACCTCCATTGGTGGTGAAAAACAAAGCTTAATTAAAATGTTAACAACATTTAAATCCCCCTCATACCCCATGAGTTTGTATGAGCATACAAATATCGCCTAATTAGTAGAGAAATCAATCCCATCAGCATCATAAAAAAGAAGGTCACTTCTTATGGACGCTTCAGAGATAGACACAAGCTTGCCAGCTACTTTGGCAGTAATGTACCCAATTACCTTGTGGATTTATTTTAGATTTAGCAACAGGGCTTAAAAACCCAAATTGTTCAAAAGTAAAATGTAGTAGAGACTACTGGACATATAGTGAGAAAGCAAGATGAATGGAGCTTCGCGCAAGAGAAATCATAACCTCATGAACCTATCTGCATTCCCTTCAGTCTTCTCTAAATAAGTGACCATATTGTGCTTAGGGCACGATTCAAGAACAGCCATTGTGGTTGAATTAGTGATCGTCGGTGAGAGAGAGATTAGGGCTTGTATTGAAGAAAGTATTTGAGAGTGATTACGTAAGTGAACTGTGAAATTAAGATGGGTTTATATAGGTTTTTCTGCCAACACTAAAATCAATGAAAACTAATTTAAATTACACTTTGTACCCTTGTCGATAATTTTCTTCTAACGTCTCTATAACGTACTATCTTTGCCCACGACTATCTTTTGCACTGTCAGTACTTACTTGTGCCAATTAAAAAAATGAACAAGTTTGGCAACAACAATACTTCAATACCGTCTTTATCTCTTCCAATGACTCTTGAAAACCCAATTAACTTCTTGAAATTCAACACTGATGTTAAAAAATAGCATGCTGCCAACAACTGATCACTCATACAAACTATACAATAAATCACATAATTGCCTTCCCCTTAACTAATGCAACTTAGGAGTGATCATCCCCAGAGTAGACAACCAAGAACCGGAATCTACTAACATCAAATGCCTTGGAGTTAGAAATCATCTACATTATCAACAGTGTAAGATTTTTAAGCACCTGTATAAGTTTCTTCTCATAAGCATTCCCTTATGAAGTGAGCCTAATGGCAATATGCTTAGTTTTGAAGTGATATACCAGATTCTTGACAATGCCAATTATTGTACTTTCATTATCAATGAAGATCTTGTGTTCCATAGAAAATTAACCCATAGTCTAACATATTTTTGAATCTACAAAAACTTGCCCACGAGCATTTTGCAGCAGCAACATATTCTTGATTCTAATAATCTTATCTACTTTCTAGTGTGAAGAGTGATTCTAATATCTAATCCCTATATCTAATTAATGTTAATCCTCTGTATTAGAAGTAGCCACACATTATCTGCCTTTTTGCATTGCCAAAAAATAAGTCTCCTGCCAAGAAATTGACAACCTCTTGTTGTGGATTTCCTGTCAAGATTTGCTCCAGCATAATCACTATCTGAGTAGGCTTCCCGGTCAAATGAGGACACTCTATGATACTAAAGGCCCAGTTTTGGTTTGCCCTTTAGATACCTAAAGATTCTCTTAACATCACTTAGATGGGAAGTCTTTGGAGTGACCTGAAACCTAGAACAAGCACAGACTGCAAACATAATATCAGGCCTAGAAGCAGTCAAGTATCATTAAAGAATCCAATCAGGATCTATAAAGATGTACATCCACATCTCATGATCACACTGTCTTCAACTACCTAGACTAAAGGCTTATGGGTCTCAATTGTGTAACGACATTCTTACACTGGACAAAGCAAAACTTCCTTGAGGATTTACGCAACATACTTCTCCTGACTTATAAAGATACCAATCTTCTTTCTGTATTACCTTGTAATCCAAGAAAAGACAGTGAGCTCTCCCATAGAGCTCATACTGAAATCTAACTCTGCATTAAAAAGCCTCAGATTCATCAGCTCCAGAGATTTTCTTTGTAGAAACCACATATATAATCATCCACATAAACTTGTACTAATATGATATCATGTTTGTCCTTCTTAATGAAAAGAGTCTTGTCAATAGTTCCTTTTTTGTATCCATTCTTCAACAAGAAAGTAGATAAAGTAGCATACCAGGCTCTGGGAGCTTGGTGTAAACCATAGAGAGCTTTTACTACTTTTTAGACCTTCTGAGGATATTTAGGAACTATAAAACCTGGTGGTTTAGACACATAGACCTCCTCATCAATTTTGACATAAAGGAAGGCACTTTTTCAGTTCCACAATCCATGATTGAAGATATGAAGCCCATGTAGAGGCATAGGGCTAAAAAGATCCTAATGCTTTCAATCCTGGAGCCAACAGGAGCAAAAACCTCATCATAATCTATCCCTTCCTCATGCCTATGTACCCTGACAACTAACCTTGCTTTATTCTGACCACAACTCCCTCTCTCAT
Organism: Tanacetum coccineum; assembly: GCA_026074375.1. Lineage (NCBI taxonomy): Eukaryota > Viridiplantae > Streptophyta > Magnoliopsida > Asterales > Asteraceae > Tanacetum > Tanacetum coccineum. The sequence goes on along the minus strand of BQNB010053324.1, from coordinate 14,759 downwards.
CCTCCTACTTATTTCTATAAACCCTCATTTCGTTCCAATTTGCCAGCCTTCATTCCCAAAAGGCAAATCATACAAGAATCCAAACTTTCTGAATCTTGAACTACAACAGTTCATCCTGCATAGCATCAACCCAACTTTCATCTTTAAGTGCTTCAGAAATCTTCTTGGGTTCATTTTAAGACAAGAAACAAGCAAATAAACAATGCTGGAAGTCCTTATGATTATTTCTCCTTTGCTTTTGAATATAACTTACAAAAGCAAAGCTCAAGAACATTAAGTCACTTTCCTCTTTTGAACTGCTAATTATGGATCCCAAGAATTAAAGATTGAATGATAAATAAAGTTAATCCTTGAATGTGTGAATAAGTACGACAATCACAACATTTCTGAAATTTGTGAAGTCTACCACTCTGCACCCTCATCATCATAAATAATATTTGTAAAAATACCATCAGTAGCAAGCATATTTATAAATGTCCTACAAAAGTTGAAGTTAATTTTTGAGTCATCTTGGTCAGGATTGGTTGGATCAGAGAAGGATAGTCCATCATAAGGACTGTCAGTACTAACTGGTGTGCTAGCAGTATTAAGTATGTTAGTACTGCTAGTTTTAGCAGCTCCTGCTTGTAACAGTAAATCCTTAGTTTCTTGGGCAAACTCCTTCCTAAGAGCTTCGGCTGCATCATTAGCATCCTTTTCTTGCCTCTTAATTCTTGCAAGTTCATCCAAAAAGACTTGATCCTCCTTATCTACTGGGTTCTCATCTATCTTTAAATCAGGATGTTTGGTAGGTGCTTCACCTGCATCCTTTTCTGTTGATCTCTTGACTGTTGAAGAATAAGAAGACCATATAGGCAGTACAAAGTAGTCCTGAGCTGATTCATCTTCTTTTTCCAAGAATCAACCAGCATCAATCTTATCTATTTGTACCTGCATATGATTAGCTTCTTTGTGGTACCTGCATGTTTGTTAGCTTGATTTTTTGTTCTCACCACTGGTTTGATAATCATTAATCGGTTAAATAATCAAGATCAAACAGCCAAGTTGGTCCTTTTCCTACAACATTTGGCTTATTTTCTAAAAAGGTTATGTGTAGGTTTTCCTTAACTCTCTTGGTGTCTAAATTATATACCCTAAAAGCCTTGCTTTGTAGAGAATACCCAACTAGAAACCCTTCATCTAATTTCCCATCAAACTTGCCCAGATGGTCAATGGTATTCAAGATGGTCACATGGCCTCCCAAAAGTTTCTTATGGTAGCTTATGATTATTAGTTAATACCAGTTTACAAGTTCATAAGGATGTCTTTATTATGTGCTTGGTCACTAATACCATATTAGGAAACATAATACTAATTGATTCAGACCAGGCCTAAAAAGAGTTAGGTAAAAATGAATTCTGCTAGCATAGGTCCTGCCGCCTGACAATAAGGGGTCATGTTCTTTCTTTCGGAGGCAACTCCATTTTGTAGTGGATTGTCAGGCATAGGACGTGTAACGGTGTATGGACCGGGGCTCTGAGGGTGAGGGAGCGGGGGGGGGGGGGAGGAATGGTAGGGGGTGGTGTGGGGGGGGGAGGGGGGATTGGAGAAGGGGGGGGATGGGGGTTTTGCTGTGGTGGGACGGGAGTTGGGGTATGTTTGGTGTATCGGGGTAGGGGTGTTTAATATTATTATTTGTTTGATTTTGGTCTATCATAAAATATTGTGATTAATGGATAGAATTTAAGAACACTGGAGATTTTATTATTGAATCTAATTGTCAGCGCCTATGGGTCAAAAGGGATCAAGAGGGAGTACAGTAATGCCAGAACTCCACAACAAAATGGAGTTGCTGAAAGAAAGAACATGACCCTTATTGAGGCTGCTAGACTATGCTTGCAGTTGCAGTTGTTACCTAACACTTTTGCTGAATAATTAGTATTATTTCTATAGGTGATAGTGACCAACCTCATTATTAGACACTTTATGAACTTTAACGAGTAAAATTACTAATCATAAGCTACATAAGACCTTTGGAGTGCCATGTGAAATTCTTGAATACCATTGACCATCTGGGACAAGTTATGATGGAGAAAATTCAGATAAATGGGTTTCTATCGATTAGGTCATTACCTACAAAGCAAGGCTTTTCTATGGTATAATTAATGTGGACTAACTTGTTGGGGGGGTTTTACTTATATGTAACTGGGTTAGTAATCTAAACCCACAATGGCATGCAAGAAAAAAGGAGCCCAACTTGAGAGGCTGTTTGATCTTAGATTATTTATACTGCATTCAAAATGACACATCCTCATCAACCGATGTGATTTAAAAACTAAAATCAAAGCTAACAAACAGCAGGTCCACAAAGCAAGCTAAATAATGAGTTAACCCTTTGACCCAAAGAATTATCAATAAAATCCCTGTACTTAAATTCTATACCATTATCACATTCTATAAGTATTTAACCATTGATTTAATTGTGTTCACTATTTGTCCTTATAAAGTCCCTTTAAGGATTCTACTAGTTTCATCCTTATTTACTATAAAGAAGAACACCCAACTAAACCTAGCTAAAAATCATCAGTGATAACCAGGCAATAAGTCTTATGGTTTTAAGCTCCTTATAGATGTAAGGTTCCAAACAAATCCATATGAAGAAGCTGTAAGGAATGACTGATAGAGCTCACTGATTTGGCCTTACATGAGCGTATGTGTAGCATCCCCTTTCTGACAAGCAACACAAGGGTTATTTTGAAAAATTTTGGAAGGTAAACCTCTTACCAAAGGATCCCGTTCACAAGTTTTATTTCAGCTTATAAAGTTAAACCTAACACCCAACCACCAAAGCCAATAGTTAGAATACATCAATTAGTGGCCTTTGCAATTCAACAAGCTAAAACTTCAGAAGGACCACGTTCACTAAATAGAAACATACATAAAGTTTTGTATAGAGGATTCATTAAGTAATACATGATTTTGCATCATGTAACTTAAAATCAGATACAAAACAAGACATCAGAGTCAGTGAAAAGAACTTTGTTTCCCCTTCTTGTCACATATCTGTAACAAGAAAAGGCGATTGAATGCTTAAGTCTTTTACAAAGCAACACATCCTCTAAAATCAAACTTTCCTGTTTTATTTTTACCTTTACCCAGTTATGTACCCTTTACTATTCCCCCCAAAAGCCACATGTCCACCATTAAAGTCTTGATATTCAGCAAGGTAGGCCTTGTTTCCTGTCATGTGCCTGGAACATCCACTACCAACAATCCCTTTGTGCTTTAAAGTTCTGTGCGGATAATCCTGCACATCAAATAAGGAGATTAGATCTTTTAGGGACCCAATCCTGTTTAGGCTTGAGTCTTGCCTAGTAGATCTTTGAAATTTTAAACTATTTCCTAAACTTGATCCACTATTGTATTTGGAGATATTTTGCTAGTAATGTCCTTTTTGTCTCCAATTACAACCTGCCGAGGGCTTAACAGCAGTTTCCCTTTTCTCCCAATAGCACTAACTGCATTTACCTCAGCAGTATTAACCTTTTGATATGAAAATTTTGTTCTAAGTGTTGTTGTGTTAATAAAAGACCTTGAAAATGGTGAATGAGTTTTATAAAAAACATTTGCTGGTCTAACTCATTAGTTGGTACTGCCTGTCTGTTAAAATCATGCCTAGTAGTACTAACATTGTTAGTACCGCTAGCTCTAGCAGTATTAATTGGAATTTTTTGCCATTTTAGTGTGTACCTGCTGATGAACAAAATTGGATATTATGATTCACTCTTTGCACATTGTTTCCACATTGGTCAACTCACCCTTTGACTAGAATTCTTTCCCTCATTCAATTGTTATAACTCAGCTTGTTTAGCCATCCATTTTTCATGGAAATCACACTCTCTATTAGATGACTAATACTTCCACAACAAACATGTCTTGCAGTAAAACCCATATCCCCAACCCTTTCTTGTCACTGTAGATTTATTACTAAGATGTGAGTTAATTTTAACAGTTTCCCTAGGATTTTTTAGTTGCTTATTTAGTAACTAGCAAAACTATGTGTTTCCTGTTTCTTTTATAGTGAGACACATGTTCATCTTCACTATCTAATTCATACTCCTCAATGATAGGAGCATCAGACCAAACCTTAGGTTGATTTACTACTTTGGGTTCATTTACAGTTGGTTCAGGCAAAGATTCATGTGTTTCAACACTACAATCTGATTCACAAGTTCAAAGTTACTGTTTGGGTTCCAGATTCACAGGTTTTGAGACGATTTGGACCATAAGTAAATTGAGAGTAATCTAATTTCTACATCAGGTCTAGATTTTCATGTAATACCCTTCATGGGTGGGGTACAGCATGCCTTCCTCCAGCTGTAACAAACCTATCATACAAAGGTTAGTTTTTCCAACTCTACTGAACCTTATTCATAAAAACACTTTTGTAAAATTTCATTTTCATAACTCAAAATACTATCATAAACAGTGATCCCCATACCCAAGCCCAAATATATCATTAGCAACACAATTGGGTATTTAGCATTTTTTTACCAAGATTTTTTAGAAGAGTTGTGCAATTATTCTACTTTAGCTTTAACTTCCTTCTTTTCTTTTTGAGCTTCTGCCAATAGTTTTCTATGGAATGTTAGACATCTGTTTTATCATCTACGTCTATTTTCAAAAACCTTAACTTTTCTTCATACCAACATTGACCTTGTTTATGAGCAAATAATTGTGACATCAACTTTCTGAGACCTTGAGTAAATGCCTTTTATTTCTATGCTTGCATCACTAAGTTGTTCTCTCTGTGCACAAATAGTTTTTTTAAAGTTTAGCAAAATACTCTTATATACTATTTGAACAGGAAGTTACCTCTGGCCTGAGCCTGAGCTTTGCAAGCCATCAAAGCATAATCTTCTTCTTCTTCTGAGTGACTGGTCCAATCTACACCTTCTCCATCAATGGTCACCAATGCTTTAGAGTCTTCCTGCTTACCAGATCTTCTCCCATCCTTATTTCCAGAGTTCCAAGCATCTCTCCTCCTACTATCTTGATTTCCCTTGGTTCTACACTCTCTAGCAAAATGGCCTGTCTTGTGGCAATTGTAGCACTCGACTTTGGTTTTATCAAAACCAACTGTTTCATTGCATCAAATTGTAGACTTTCTACCAGTCTTTTAGTAGAACATTTTCATTCTCATCGTCAATCATGGCCACCTGCCCATCTAGTCTATTTCTTCCTAAGTCAATTCATCAAGCTGTTCTAAGTCCTCATGATACCAATTGAGGGCAAACTGGATGTGATTTGCAAGTAAGGAAATATTATGAAGATTTGTTCATACTGTGGAAGTTTTGACCAGAATATTAAAAACACAATAGCGGTACTAACAACATTAGTACTAGGCGGGTGATCTCAGAGATAAATGGCCATAAATTTGCGAGCTAAGGATGAAGTAGTAGAAGCCTATTTACATCATTCTTAAAGACTCTTAGATTAATAAACAGATCATCAAAGCTGAGACTTCCACTCCTGCTTGGTCCTTCATGATTAAGGAAACTTGAGACCAGCATAAGGAAGATCTAAGAATTTCTTGATTTGCAATCCTCAGCGGATACACTGCCCCATGAATCTCTATTGACGTCAGAAGACATTTGAACCTATCATACCCTTTAACGAGTCCATCGCTGATTTTGATACAGAGAAACCTGCAAACAGTTGCTTTAGAATATACTTCTGATATACTTCTGCATCTTCTTTGATTCGTCATTTCCACCAAATCAAGATTTGATGGCATCCCACATCTCTTTTGCATCATTCATTTTATGAAATTTAGCAAGATGATCTTCTGGTAAAGCCATAAGCAAAGTGGTCCTAGCTTTTCTTTCTCTTTCTCTGGCTAGGATCTCTTCTGCAGTCCTTGGAGGCAGAACCTTGATTTGACCTTGTGTATCTGTGGTGATTGATACAGGACCATTCCTATTTTGTATAACTTCCCAGATTGGATAGTCTGTATGGGCCAAATAATGTTCCATTTTCATGGCCCATATATCGTATTCTCCCTTTTTGAGAATAGGAAGTTTGATGGTTGAAACAGTGTGAGGAGTTTGTTGTGTAGGTGTTTGTGATGGTGGTGGTGAAGGTGGAATGTCATCTTGTGATCCAGCCATTGAATTGCTTTGTAAGATAGGGGTTTATGATTGGTTTTTGTTTTTCTTACTCAGAGTTTCTCACAGGCTCTTATACCACTTGTAAGTCCCAAACTGAACAGATCTTTGCAGCTTGCTAAGGGTGATAGCCAACTTGTATAAATACAGATTGACTATAGAGAATCACTGACTATGAATACTTATTGTATATGCTGAATCTACATAATAGTATTAAGAAGAACAATGAATACTAAACTTTGATTTCTATTAATCTGCTTTAAGTGATTACAGATTACTAACTATGAGATATGATTGTATGAGATGAGATCTGTGTGTTATCTCTCTAATGCCATAAGGTTCCTTTTATAGACCAAGGATAAACCCTAACAGGCTTACAAAATGCGTAAAAGATAATACATATCTTTTCCTACAATATCTCATATGTATCTTTTAAATGGTACTAACTATTTTATACTAACGGTACTAACTATCTGAGCAGTACTTAACACTTTATACTGTCAGTACTAACTATAACTAGCGGTACTAAGTATATAACTAACGGTGCTAAGTTAGGAATGCATAATTCCCAACAACTGGGAACATAGCTTATCTCTCAGAATTCAAGGAATTTGATGGAGGTTATGTTACATTTGGAGGAGGAGCTCATGGTGGTAGAATTTCTGGTAAAGGAACACTTAAAACTAATAGTCTTGATTTTAAAGATGTATACTTTGTCAATGATTTAAATTCAAAAGCTACATCAGATGAATCAATGCTCTGGCATAGGAGACTTGGTCACATTAATTTTAAGAACATAAATAAGCTTGTTAAGGATAATCTGGAAAGAGGATTGCCTACAAAACATTTTAAAAATGACCAAACCTATGTTGCTTGTCTTAAAGGGAAGCAACACAGAGCTTCTTGTAAGTCCAAGGTTCTGAATCTAATTATTAAGCCTTTGTTTATGCTACATATGGATCTGTTTGGTCCAACTTTTGTGAGTAGTTTAATGCATAATAAGTATTGCTTAGTAGTCACTGATGATTATAGCAGGTTTACATGGGTTTTCTTTTTAACAACTAAGGATGAAACCAGTGAGATCCTTAAGAACTTTATCAAAGAAATAGAAAACCTCGTGGATAAGAAAGTGAAAATAATCAGAAGTGATAATGGAATAGAGTTTAAGAACAAAGTTATGGATGATTTTTGTAGAGAAAAGTATATTAAGAGAGAATATAGTGTAGCCAGGACTCCTCAACAAAATGGTGTAGCTGAGAGGAGGAATAGGACACTAATTGAGGCTGCTAGAACAATGTTAGCTGACTCTAAGTTACCTACCACATTTTGGGCTGAAGCAGTTAGTACTGCTTGCTATGTACAGAATAGGGTATTAGTAGTCAAGCCTCATAACAAGACACCATATGAACTTTTTAGAGGTTTTAAACCTGCTCTAAGCTTTATGAAACCATTTGGATATCATGTTACTATTCTTAATACTTTAGACAATTTAGGCAAGTTTGATGGCAAAAGTGATGAAGATTTCTTTGTTGGATATTCTTTGAGTAGTAAAGCTTTTAGGGTATACAACACTAGAACTAGGAGGGTAGAAGAAAACTTACATATTGGGTTTTTAGAGAATAAGCCTATGATAGAATAGAATGGTCCAAAGTGGATGTTTAACCCAATCTATGAATTATGTACTAGTTGCTACAGGTACAATCATTAATGAATTTGCAGGTACACAAGAAGAACTTAATGCATGTACATCAGAATAAATCAGTTAAGATTTCATTATGATGCTAATTTGGAAAGATGCTTCATACTTTGATTCACCTACCCAGAATGTTGATAATGGTGAACCAAAATCTGCTGTTGATAATCAAAAGCATGATGGAGATGGTCCAGATAATGAGAATGATGCAAAAGATAAGTCTGATGATGATAGCAATCCTAAAGAAGTTAATGCTGTTGGACAACATGTTAATACTGCCAGTCCTGATGTTACTACTGGTAGCTTTAAACTTAATGCTGTTGGTCCATCAGTTAATACTGCTAGTTCATATGATCAAGATAGCCCTAAAGACATGTTCACTATGGGAGCTAGTCATACACTTGAAGCCACTCATGTTGAGTTCTTCAGTGATGAAGATGAACCAGAAATTGATTTAGGGAACATCACAAATTCCTATATAGTTCCAACCACTACCAATACAAGAATTCATAAGGATCACCCAATTAAAAATGTGATTGGTGATGTGAAGTCAACTGTTCAAACAAGAAGAATGTCAAAACCTACGTCTGAACAAGGATTTCTCAGTGCTGTATATGAGCTAAAAATACATGATACCCTGAATACTTATTTATATGCTTGTTTCCAATAACAGACAGAACCCACAAGTATTGCTAAAGCTCTATCTGATTCATCTTGGGTAGAAGCAATACAGGAAGAACTTCTGCAATT
>BQNB010053323.1:9274-28114 GCA_026074375.1 Tanacetum coccineum | reverse complement strand
ATAAGAAGCCTCATCAAAAATCCCTTTCTGAGGTTTGTTAAAGATTGTGAGCTCTGGCATATCTAAATCATCTTGATCACCAGGATGAGGATTATCTTGTCCACTACCATAATTAACTGAGTTAGTACTGGTAGCTTTGTTTTTAGGTACTTCCCTTAAATGCTTTTGAGCAAGTTCATCCAATTCTTTTCTAAAGGCTATAATTTCAGGAGTATCTTCTGAAATGCTAGTAGAATAAGCTTCCTTACTCTTGGTGTTTTTTAATATTTGAAGCTCTGTAAAAAACCCTCTATCGCCGTTGAAATTGTGTTAATAGAAGTCATCCTTGGTCTAACTTTTGTTGCAGTATGCTTGACTGTTGTAGGCACAACAATAAGCTCATTAGCCTCATCTTCTTCCTCAGAAGCATTTGCATTAGGAGTTGGTAGTGTACCTGTATTGTTAGTCACTTCTGAAGTACATGCATATGGGTTAGTTTGATTCTCCAAAGACACATGAATATATATCATAGAATCAGTTAGATAATCAATATCAAACATCCATCTATAACCTACTCCACTCACATTAGGTTTTTCTTTAAGAAATTTTACATACAGATTTACTTCTACCTTTTTGGTTACTAAATTATATACCCTAAAGGCTTTTCTATTTAGTAAGTAACCAACTAAGAAACCCTCATCACACTTTCCATCAAACTTGCCAAGCACACTTAGAGTATCTAAAATGGTAACATGGCACCCAAAAGGTCTTATGTAGCTAATAATTGGTTTGTGGCCAAACAAAAGCTCATAAAGAGTTTTGTTTTGAGGTTTAGTCACTCTTACCCTATTAAAGATATATCAAGCAGTACTAACTGCTTCTGCCTAAAAAGTAGTTAGTAAAAGTGAGTCTGCTAGCATAGTTCTAGCAGCCTCAATTAGGGTCCTGTTCATTCTTTCAGCAACTCAATTTGTCTAATGAAGTTATGAAGGATGCTACTAGTTTCATCCTTTGTAGCCAAGAAGAATACCCAACTAAATTTGGTACAATCATCAGTAATTACAAGGCAATAACTTGCATAATTAATGCTTTTGACAAAAGTAGGTCCAAAAAGATCCATATGCAAGGTATGTAATGGCTTAGTGATTTTTCTTACAAATTTAGCCTTACAGGAGGCCTTGTGTTGCTTACCTTTTTGGCATGCAACACATGTATGATCATTTCGAAAAACCTTGGAAGGTATACCTCTTACAAGGTTTCCCTTTACAAGTTTGTTTAAGTTTTTAAATTTTATATGACCTAACCTCCTGTGCCATAATTTAGATTCATCAAATGTGGCTTTTGCAATCAAACAAGCATAATCTTTTGCGAGAGAAGGTGTCTTCATATCAAAACTGTACATATTGTGTTGCCTAGGGACTTTTAGAAGTATCTGATTTTTATCAGGCATCTTAAAGTCAGGAGACACAACAAGACATTCAGATTCAATAAAAAAACCTTGTAATGCTTATCACATATTTGTGATATTGAAAAAAGATTAAAATGCCCAAGTTCTTTTACAAAAGACACACTATCAAAATCTAAATTACCAACTCTTATCCTGCCTTTACCAGTTATGTAGCCTTTGCTACCTCCAAAGGTAACAGATCCCCCTTTGCATTCTTCAAAATCATCCAGGTGATCCTTGTTACCAGCTGGCCCTGAGGCATCCACTAATCAAATATACCTCTGAGTCCTCTATGTTCCTGGAGTGGATGATCCTGCACAGAAAATGAGAAATTAGTTCTCCTCTTAGGGACCCATGCCTTTTCAGGCTTGGGTCTGCCTTGTGGTCCTTTAACATTTACAGTTCTAACAAAATTGGATCCACTATTATAATTGGAGTTTGGTCTTGTTCTCCTCCAATTATAACCTGCTGAGGTCTTAACAGCAGTGCCCCAATTTCCCTTTACACATAAGAATAAGTCATTCTTGCTATTTTTCTAACAATGGGTCTTCTCACAGGTGAATGTGATTTTGAAAAATGACTTCTTTGATTAAACTTATTCACCTGGGTTCTTACAGGACTAAAACTGTTTGAGTTACTGATAGGTACTGGTTGTTTAGATCTACCAGTATTAACATTATTCTTGAAAGAATTAACATTATGCTTAACAGAATTAACATTAGACTTGACAGAATTAACATTTTCTCTACCAGTATTGACATTATGCCTAACAGAATTAACATTAGACTTGACAGAATTAACATTTGCCCTACCAGTATTAATATTATGCCTAACAGAATTATGTTGTACTGGTCTAGGTATAAAGTGATTAGCACGATTAACCCTGTTTGCATAGTTCCAAACTGGTTTTGCCACCCCGTTACCAATATTAAAAACCCTTTGTTTCTTAAGCTCAGCCTCTCTTGCCATTTTCTTTTCATAAAAGTCACAATCTTTGATCAAGTGACTTAGGCTCCCACAAACAAAACACTTTTTCTTGATGAAAGAGTAACCTTCTCCTAGTTCTCTTTCCATTATTTCATTCCAATTCTTTCCTTTAACTTTATGTGTCTCTTGATTGTTCATTTGTTGCCTAGGAGTTTTTAAGTGTGTTACACAACTAGGTTCAACTTCGTTTGATTCAGACACATCTTTTTCATTAGTTATAACAGACTTAGACATTGACATCTCATTTGGTACAATTATACTTTCTGATTCAGACTCAGAAGAGTGCTCAGAGGGATTTCCAAAAGATCATTCATTGTCATTTGATTGACAGGTAGAATGCTCATTGGATGTGTCATCTGAGTCACTAATTTCAGGCTTTTGAGATCCCTTTTTACCATAAACATACAAAGAATCATCAATTCCCTCTTGTTGTTTAGGAGTATAGTCTCTAGTTAATGGATGTGGAACTCTTTTGAAATTATCAGTCTTTGAAAATCTACTATATAAAGGTTTGTTAAGAAAATCTTCTTCTGTGCACTTAAACACAGTACGATTCATTTCTTCCTCATAGCTTAAAACATCATTGTTTGATTGATTTATACATATCCATAAGCCAACTTTATTATTCGAAGTCATACCTGAATCAACTAATTTCTAAAGGTTTTTAGAAGAATTTTTCCATGAATCTACTATTTTCTGCAATTGTTCCTTTTCTTTTACAGCTTTCATTCCTATTCTCCTATATTTTTTTAAGGTTTTCATCTTTTGCATATATTTCATTTGCCTGAAATGTAAACTGTTCATTTAGAGATAATTGCTGCTTTTGAAAAGTAACAACTTGAGCTTCTAATTTCTTAACAGCTAGAGTATAGGCAAGTATTTTTGCTTCTTGTTCACCTAACTGATTCGTTTGTTCATCACACAGTGTTTTAAGCTTATTATATGAATCAATGCAAGTTTTAGAACATAATGATACCTCATTATTTGAGCTGATTGCCATGAGTGCATGATTTGTCTCTTCTTCCTCTACTGTATGTTCTCCCTAATTGACAACACCATCATCCATTGTCAGCAAACAGTTCTGATTTTGCTCTTTCTTTCCAGCTCCTTGATCTTGATAAAATAAGTCTCTCTTCTTTCCATCATTTGTCCCCTTAGATGTGCATTCCCTAGCAAAATGACCAGTGTTGTGACATTTTAAACATTCAAGCTTCTTTTTGTCAAAACCAACAGGTTTGTTTCCATCAATTCGAACTCTCCTTCTAGTCTTTTTGTAAAACTTCTTCATTCGAATAGCAATCATTGCTATCTGCCAGTTTATGTCCATCTCTTCAATGTCCACATCATCAATCTGTTCTAGGTCTTCACGAAGCAAGTCCAGATCTTCTGATTGTTTGGCAAAGAGTGAATAAATAACCTCATCAGCAAAACCAGCAGGAACTTCTCGTTCTAGAATATTGTTTGAAGAAGTAGAAGGAGTGTAAGTACTGTAGGGACCAGTATGACCAGACTTAACCTTGTTATTGCTGCTCTTGCTGTGTGAAACAAAAGCAACATTTTGAGCACTTGCAGATAATTTTGAGGTACTTGTGAGTTCTTGCTCAAAAACCCTAAGGTTATTATACAAGTCATCAATGGACAAAGTGTCAACATCTGGTTTGGTTCTCATTGTCATTGCTGGATTTGGCCAAGCAAGGGGCAAAGATCTGAGAAACTTATGATTTGCATCCTTAGTTGATACTTCAGCACTGTGGGCTTCCAATTGTGAGAGTAGTTTTTGGAACCTGTCATATCCCTTTTCTAACCCTTCTGAACTTGATATAGTAAATGCTTCAAACTGCTGTTTTAAAACAGCTTTCTGCATCTTCTTTGAATTTGCATTACCACCAAACCTAGTCCTTATGGCTTCCCAAATTTCTTTTGCATCGTCCATTCCATGAAATCTTCTCAGATGTTCCTTGGGAATGGCCATAAGTAAGATGGTTCTAGCCTTCCTTTCCTTTTCAACAGCATGAATTTCTGTAGCAGATACTGGTGGAAGTACTCTAACAACACCATCTTTTCCAGTTGAGATTCTCCTCTTAGAATTTCCATTCTGAATTACCTTCCAAACATCATTGTCAATATATTCAAGGTAATGCTCCATCTTCATAGCCCATATATCATACTCCTCCTTTTTCAGAATTGGGAATCTGATATTTGAGATAGTGGTTGTGGTTGGAGTGAGTTGTTGTTGTTGTTGTTTTGGTTTATTGGTTGCAGTACCATTGTCTGATGCATCTTCATGGTATGATGCTTCATAATCACTAAGATGTTGAGAGAAATCATCATTAACATGTTGAGACATATTTCTAGATCAGGAAGTGATTGTTTGTGGTTCTTGTGATTCTTCTTACTCAGAGTCCCTCTAGACACTCTGATACCACTTGTAGGTCCAAAGTCTTGGATTTGTTTAGCCTTTTGTAAGACAATAGCTAACTTGAATAAATCAAAATCAATTATATGAGAGATAATGACTATGAATACTATGTGCTAATGCGAGATCTTAACACAAATACTAAGAAGAACACAATGTAAAACTTTGCTATTAATTTCTATTAGAATTGTATTTCAAAATGTCATTTTAAACATTGTGTCGTAGGGTTCCTTTTATACACCAAGGAAACCCTAATGGGCTTTACAAACGTGTGAAAGGATAATGCATATCCTTTCCTAAGATATCTCTAAGATAACTATTCTATTACATAAACAGACTTAACTATATGAGACTAATACTAACTATAGTACTGCCAGACTTAACTTAGTACTGGCAGACATAACTATGTCTACCAGACTTAACTCTATAACTACCAGACTTAAGTCTGTTTACAATAATTCCTAACAACAAATGTTGCTGGCAAAACAGGATGAAGCTGGAGTAATTCTTACCGATGAGCATAATGATTTTCTCTTTGCTGATGCTTCAAGAATGGAAGAAATCGAAGAACTCAGTGCAAACATATGCTTAATGGCCAGGATTCAACCAACTTATAACACTTCTGATGCTGGGCCAAGCTATGATTCTGCATTTATAAGTGAGGTACAATCTTCATCCAACATTAAAAATGAAGAACAAATGTATCCAACTCATACTAAAATTATTAACAGTACTATTGGTGATGATCAAATTGATAGCGATATTATAATTGATTCACCTAATGGGAATGTTAATAGTGGCAGTATTGAAAAAGATACACATGTTCCTGATCTATGTGCATTAGAGAAATTAGCTAGAAATGCATATCAGGAAGCTGAAAAACAACAAATATTTGCTCAAAAAGTTCAAAAACAAAACATGACTTTGACTAGTCAACTTGAGTTGTATAAGGAAAGGGTTCGGATTTTGGAAAACATAAACGGGGATAATAATTATCTCAAAGAATTTCTTGAGACCGATAAACGAGCAAAACATTTTAGTCAACAAGCCCAGTCTCAATTTGTTCGTGATCGAGATATTATTCAAGATCTAGAAAAACAACGAGATAAATTAGATTTAGATGTCAAAGATTAAAAATGGCAAAATGAGGAACTTCAAAAGACTCATTCAATTTTAAAAAGACAAATGAGTGAAAATGAGGATAAATATCATGACACTATTCTAGATCTTGAGGCCAAACTGAAAAAGAATGTTGATCTAATTTTGAAACTTGGCAATTCCTTACAAGGAATGTTTATGCTTGGACCAAAGCCATTATCTGTGTATGATTAACAATTAAAACATGGTTTGGGGTATACACTTCTTCTCCCCCTTTTGTTGAAGCAAAAAGGTGGACTCTTAGGCGAGACTTATGCTACACTTCAAACCATGAACCAAAGAGGCGAGCTTGCATCATCCCCAGTGAAGTCTTGCTCCTATCAACCCCGTTTAATCATCCCAATATATCTAAATTGAGACTCGAGAACCCCTTAGCTCATTTCACTCCTATGACACTTGCATTCCATGTATATAGACTCTAGCGGATCCATGGATCAAATTTGTTGCAAACTCTTAACCTACATCAAGGGTTAGTTTCGTGCAACATAATATATATAGGAGCGATATTAAAGGGTTGGATACACATATCAAGAAATGTGTAGATGTCATAAGGGTTGCAACTCCCCCTCGATGTATGCTCCCCCTTGTTTGGGGCACCAAGGAATCAAGCTACGGAAGTGTGCTACAAAAAAATAGTAGAAAAGTGCACATATATATACCAACAATGATAGCTAAGTATATATATATATCAATACACTAACGGGGAACAAGACATGCATTCTAAACTATGACATTTCAAAAGAAAATTTAAAACCTAGACACATGCACTCGTTGTTTTAATAACAACAACCTAAATCCGTGATAAAAGGAATCATGACGTATACTTAAGACATAAGAATGTTTAGGGACCAATGATAAGGTTTGACCGGCACATGCTTAAGGACTAAGACTTGACCAACACCCTTCGGTATAATACCGACTTTAATAAACGAGAACGAAATTCATTTATTGATTGACACACTATTATTTTGAGAATGACATCTTCCAAGATGTCATTTGGATAAGGAGTATGAACGTATTTTGATCGACATGTTCCTTATGGTACCATAATCTAACCAAGATGATGATATGGATTTGAATAGACTAAGGGTTGTATTGAGAGATTCCTAAATCCTCAAGGTTTCTTTGTTAAGCATTATGTATGCTTTTCATGTTTGGAGTTGAAGACTAATCTAATAACATACTAGATGAGAGAAGAGAGGTGATTTTAGAGAGAGAAAGGGTTGGATGAACACTTAGAGAGAGAAAGTAAACATAAGATAGAAATGTATTATAATGTGTGAAAAATAAACAACCAACCACCTCTCCAAGGCATGGAGAGGTGTTTATATACTTACAATGGATCGTGGGCTTGAGCCTTCATGGGTTTGTCTATGGCTTTAGCTAATGATTCGCATAGTAGTTTCCAAAAATTAACTTAACGAGCTAACTACAATTATCTATGGAAGTGACCGACACTTTCGTGTTCTAACAATCTCCCCCTAAGGGAGGTCACTCCATTTTACAAAAACTTAAACCTTTTTTTAAAGGCTTAACTATGTTTATCTTTAGTCTTGAGCTCGTAGTCATTAACTTGTGATTTGATGTAGTGATCATTGACTTTAGGCTTGAGCTTGTTTCTTTATCTTGACTTGAGTGTGAAAATGTGATCTTGAACACCTTGAGATCATCAACCAAGCATAATCTCGATTCACCATCTTGTAAACTTTGCCATCTTGTGAACTTGTGACTTCTGGACCGACATACTCATACCTTTCTTGATATGTTATCTTGAAAAGATTTAATATTGCATCTTTCTTGAGGTTCTTTAACTATAACACTTCGTCACTTCGAGAAAGACGTTCGGTATCAGAGTGCGAAAAAATTCTTGAAATTCCTTTTAGACATTTTATTACTTCGTTCACTTCAAGAAGACGTACGGGTATCAGTAGTAGCGGAACCTATTCACGCATAGTCTTGAAACATGTACTTAAACTTTCATGATGTCTTTATGTTTGTCAGTCGGGTATGAGCATGCGGCTATGAATCTTGTGAGTCAGCTGGAATCAGGTACCTTCACCTCCATCTTTAAGTGTCCTGCATTAAAACAGTTAGCAATAAAGCGGGGGGACGAATATGGATTTGTTATTCGCCCATGTTTGGTTGGAGTAACCTTCAAATCCGTGAGGATCGACCTGTGATCAGGTAGATTCAATTTAAGAAGAATCTCCTTGATAGGATTTCCAGCTGAAGTATAGAATCTTTCTAACATATATGCATTAGATTCATCAAACTCAGCATGTTTTAATTACCGGAACAATCTCAAAGCAGACAGAATGATAAGAGTAATCTAGTGAGTTACCATCTCAACGATTGAATGAAATCGAATTTGAAAATCAATCGACGCTCCCATGTCACTTGCTAAAGTGTTTTGTGACACATCGAGCGTGTTAATTCATTCATCAATCGTCTATCATAATCCTATACAAGTTTTATTCTTATAGAATCGCAACCATCGTTTCTTTCAGTTATCATAAGTTTGATCTTATGAATCGCCACAAGTCACCTACATGAGCTTGTTTGATGTTTGGCTCAAGCAGGATTTCCATCTTCTACTGTGAGTAAATCACTCGGATGTTCTGGCAAAAATTGACAAGGATAATGCAGTAGGGAATCCTTAATTATATCTTGGTTATTCACATTGTGTGGATCTTCGGGCAAGCATAATTTTGATAGGTTCCTAATGAGATTAATGGATGATCTCTTTTGGCTCTAGACTCATTATGTGCATTTGGTTTTGGTGATCGGAGCTGGACGCAAGACTGCCACTTTTAATTTAAATAACTCAGAGTGAGAAAGTTATAGAAATGGCGTGTAATCTCCGTGAGAAAGAAAACATGAGTTGTTGAGAGACCTGAGTGGCTAGGGAGGGTTGTGCATAGAGTCACTGGGTCTATGACTGTCTTCAATGTCAGACACCAACTTAGTGTTTCTGACAGTTTATGTATTGACTCGGTTTTTGCCTAAGTGTATAGAGGGCTTCTTTCTTTTCACCTTTTATCCTTACATTTCTTTTTCATTCTTCAACCCCTTCAATGCTTACCGAGACTTCATAACTACACCTTATTGGGTTTATTACAAGTGTTAGGCTCCATCTCCTGTCGGCTTTATTCCCGATCTCAATTTTAATCACTTTTGTTTTCAACATACCCTAAGGAATTCTACCAGAACTATGTGGATCTATCCTGGGTATATCCCTTCGGTTCGGCTAGATCATTCCGGATTTGAATACCTATGCCTAACCACCTTATAAATCCATAAATTTAGTACTGGTCGTCTTTTGGGTTATTCTATCACAATCATTAAAAAAAATACCATTGTAATGTTCAATCAAAGTTGTTTGTTATACTATATTAAAATAAGTTTTACTCTTTGAGTGTTTTTGATTATCACTAAAAGCTCCCCCTTAACATGTGGCATCGTAATGTAGTACATGCTAAGTGTAGAGTGCATTGAGTCCATTTTATATGATCACATTTCAGTACAAAGTAGGTTCATTTTAAACATAGTATTATCACATTTTCTCCCCTTATCCAAAATGTGAATCCCTTGATATTTTAGATATCAAATGATTAAACGTTCAGGGAAAAAATGTTACATAATATCTATTAGGAACATATTAATGCTCCCCCTCAATTTTGAGGGTAGAAAGACAGTGTCCGAGTAAAATAATTTGTAATTTTTGAATTACTACGAAATTCTCTGAAAATTTATACTCGAGCATCCTTAGAATCACCATTAAGTCTACACTTACTTATATACAAATTCACAAGTTTTTATATATTTATTGTGGTTTGAATGTTATGATGAGGACTCATATGATTAATATTATGGTTCCTTTTGCAGCAGCCAAAAGTCTCCCGTACGGTACTTCCACTAACTAATTTTTTTTCAGATATCCTATGATCCTCCTGTTCTTGGAGCATTTTTCAATAGCTGGAATCATACTACTGCTCTGTCCTTGTCTACCTTTTTCCAGTATGTCTGTGGCAGATACTTCATCCTGATTCTCTTCAGAATATTATAAAGAGCATTCCAAACATCGTTGAGTGTACCATCACTGAATTTGTAGAGTTCATCGATACGTATCAATTTGTTCTTCTTGTCTTTATTCTGATATATAAAGCCTCTAGGATTTGGGTATGCTGAGTATGTTGACAATCTTTTAAGATTAGATCTGTATGTGTCCGGCCTTGTGAGGTTGAGCTTCTTTTGGTAACTTTCAATACCTACTGAAGATCTTCCACACGCCTTTGGATGACAATGCTTCTTGTAAACATTTGCAATGAAACATTCAGAGCTAGGCGTTCTTTAATAGTGAGGTTTGTTAGCTTACCTTGAACTAGAAGTAGCAACATGTCTTCAATGTCTTGTAAGCGAAGCCTCTTGTAATCGCCTTCTTCTTTGATTGTATTACAACATGTCTTATTTCTACGAATGTGGATCCAAATCTAAATGTTGTAAATTATGCATTTGTCAATCTGAAGCTTTGTTAATGGCAAATGATTTTGTTGCACATGGTAGTAGACATAATGAGCAGATCTCCTGTTGGGACAGCAAATTATAGAAATGTTGATGCTTTCGACCTAGTGAGAGATTCTCATTGTGCAGTTTGTCGTATACAACGACACAGACTACAAACTTGTGTTTCAAATCACCAAGTCTTCAATCCATTTGATGTGCCCATAATATGCAGCTTTCGTCTTCGTTACTAAAGTTTCATAAGTTCGGCTTGAGTTATCACCCCTTAGATACGCAAGGTCGTTGTTGATGAAGTGATCAAAAGGTATGACTCGACGACCTTGTGAGTTGGGTATCAAAGGTAAGGGCGTGCGCAGATCATGTGGATATTGATGGCCTTCAGGGTTGTTCTAGTTAATTTTATCAGTGGTTTTTTTGCAGACTTCTTCAAGGAAATATTCAAGTTCTACCAGACTCTTGCACGATCCTTTCATCAGCTCGAATGTTGAACCGGCTAATAATTCTAGATTCAGAGTGTCAACTTTGAGCCTATTCATCACGAATGCTGAGAAGTCTAGAGGAGTGTCCATCAGCTCATTAAACGAGTCACGGGTATCTTATTTCTAAGCCAGTTGCTGATCTAAGGTTGAATTGATCCATGAGCAGCAGGCAAAGTCTTGTTCCAATCACGGATCGGGAGTAGTTGGTTTTAGGTTGGTTTCTGAAACCAAATTATGATGCTGAGTTGGTCTCATCATTGGTTGATCTTCAGAAAATCATGTATCGAACTCTTGATGTGCTGGTTCTTCCAAGTCTATGTCAGCGTGTATTGGTTTCTCTGCTTGAGCAGACTTTCCAGCAGACATATGATGAGATTTGGACCCTACAATAGACCTGCCAAATGACTTGGAAGTCTTTCTATCCTTTACGTTGCACTAGTTGATTCTGTTCTCTTTCTCAGCTCTTTGCTCTTGGACCCCGTTTGATCCTCCAGCGGTGATTCTTCGTCTTCATTGATCATCTCGACGTCTTTTAATCATGATGGTATCTCCATATGTGTCAAGTATGAGTTTGTCACTTTCATAAGCGTCAACCAATGCTTTGTAGAGAGTCTTCTGATGATCGGATCGGTGGATTGATTTGTTACTCTCCATTTTATCTATGATAATTTTCTTTAGTTCCAGTTCAGAAAGGTTAGCTGCTATAACATGAGACGTCTTAGCTTCATTAGATGAATGAGTCAGTATTTCAGCTTCAAGTTGTTCATTTATAGTCTTCTTAATTTGTGGCAGAATCTTAGTGACTTGCTCCTTAACTTGGGCTTTGACATTCTCTTTGATGATTTTCTTGATGTTGTCATCAAGTTTATTGTGAAATTCTGCATTTTTAGCTTTAAGTTATCTTCTGAGTATTGTCTTGACTATATTGAACAGGCTGTTTGATGGCTTCATCATACTTGTTGGCAAGGGCTACGTATCAACTATGCCAGGAATTGAGAAACTGCAAACAACAAATTGGTTGGTTTGTTTGTATTCGGAGAAGAATCATTCTCCTAAGCCTTAACTCTATCTTAAAAACTTAAACACTGGAATCAGACGTTTGGGTTATTTTATAGGGAAGCTACTTTGAACAATTGCGTGGTTGTGGGAACAGGAGTTCATTGCTAAAGGTTGAATGAAAGAATAGGTGGTGGAGGGATAGTGGTGTCTTTGTTTACCGATGAAGGAGCATTCTCCAATAGACGTAGAGAAGGGAACATCTCCCCGAGAAGTTTGACTCCAGTGTTCAGATTAAGGATAGGTCTAATACCTGTATCAGGATTCGGGTTGAGGCTATGTTTGGAAATAAAGCCTGATGAAACATAAGAGCTCTGCTGTTAAACTTCAGGAGTAGAAGTTGTCATGATCACATGAGTATCTTCTATTACTTGAGTACCTTGAACATTAGTCTATGGTGCATCTGTCATTTTAATATCTCTTCCTTCCAGATTAACGTTCACATCCCTATATAATTCATTCACATCTTCCTCTTCATATGTCTCTTCATTCAGTTCTTCTCCTTCAACATTCCCACCTTGAGTTACTTCATCACTTTTCATTCATCATCAGTCTGGATATCTTTATGAGAATGGTGTTTTGAACCGCTCAGTATCTGAACCCTCTTCTTCTTTATCTTCTTAATCTTGTCTTTCTTCTTGATCATGAGTGGAGAACTTGGGATGAACAAAGTCGTCACTATCATTGTCTGAATCAGTTTGCTCATTATCATCTTCTTGACCATCATCATCTTTATTATCAGCATCTTCTTGATCATCATCATCTTCCTTATCGGCATCGTCTTAATCATTATTATCTTCATTATCGGCATCGTCTTGATCATCATTATCTTCACTCACACTCACTTCATCATCATCTTCGTCATTGGACTTCTAAGAAATCTACTCATCTTCAGAGTCATATGTAGGTATATCGGGAACCCCTGGTGTGACACCAGTTCCTTCATCTGCACCTGAACCACTAGCATGAGAGCTATGGAAGTGTGTCTTGCTTCTCTTGGAAGCCAACTTCATTTGTTCAGCTTCAGATAATGCAACCTCAGATAGCACATTTAAACCTTTTTCTTTTGACATTGTTGCAGGTTGCTTCTTCTTGGCAGGTTTAGTCACCTTTGCTAAAGTCTTAAGTCTTTTACCTTTAGAAGTTAGAGCAGACTTCTTCTTAGGAGATGATTTAGGATCAGCTTTGTTCTTTACATATTTAGGTTTTGGAATCTTTCAACAGTAGCTAAGCACGGCTTGATTTGGTCTTGTAAGCTTTGTTTTACATATCTTTACTTTTTAGTCTTGTAAGCTTTAGACTCCAACATGGCTTTATTGGTTAAGTGCTGAGGGAGAAGTACACCATATAACTGAGTGTCCTGATGTTTAAAGATAATCCTTATTGTAGTGAACATGGGGTCATCCCTAGCATAGTGCCAAAACATCTTGTTTCTCCTTGGTATTGATAGATCCTTTGCCATGAAGTAGTCTATAATAACTTTGGTGAATCGTGGATAATACATGTCATTGTTCTTCTTATAGTTCTTGTTCTCCACTTGATACACCAAGTTTTCCCAAAGCAGGTAGACATAATTAACACTCTTGTTATGATACATGACCCAAAGAATTTAAGCACGAGACAAGCGAAGACTTTCTATAGCAGTAGTTTTTCCACATAGACACTATTGATGATGGCAGCAAATGATCTCCATGGTTGATGCATGTGATTAACATTGACATCAGATAAAACCTTAATCTTACTAGTGTGTCCAAGATCTCTAATAAAAGAGAGAATCTCCTCTTCAAATGGAGGATCTTCAAATTTCTGTCTTGGGAGTTTAGGATAAATCTGGAGCATTTCTCTAAAGTTGTCAACGTTAACAGTATGACTTTTTCCGTTCATCATGAAACGAAGTGAAGAATGATGTCTGGAGACAGTGACCCAGAACTCTTGCATGTAGATTTCTGGTACATCAGCAGTGATGTCAAATGCTTTATAGAAGGAAGTGAGTTTGAGAGCGTCTAATGCCACTTGAAGAGTAGGTTCCTTGGATTTGAGATTTGAGCTTAGTCAAAGATTGTATTTCCCTATCTTTAGAGGTTAGCAGGTGATACGAATAATTTCCTCATCCAAAGCCTTTTGCTGAGCTCTTGTGGTATCCATGATTCTACTAAGAGAGGATCAATACAGTTTATGTTTGTACATATATACAATAGAGACCTTTCAATTGAGCACTTTAAGTTGATTCATGATGCGAAAATTTCTTGAGGATAGGGCACTCTAAGACTTTTAGCACTTTTTAAGATATATTCCTTTAAATAACAACTTATATTGACAAAATTGTTTAAGGAACTAAGGGAACTTCTTTGACTATTTAGGAATCGTGTTCTTTCTAACTAGTTAGAGAATTTTGATATCCTAAGCCTAATTTTAGTTAACCTTGTTTTACCTCACAATTAAGCCAGTTTAACTTGATTATAGATAATAATTAACCAATTTTAATTAATTTCCTAAAACATTTTCCTGTTTTTAAATTGCCTTCTAGTTGGAAAATTGATCTTAAGTGTTTTTAGTTTAGAAAGATAAACTGTTTTCTAAAGGAAAAAATAACTAGTTGTTCGGTTCCAAAGAGAAAACTAGTTGTTCGATTCTAAAGGAGACGAGTTGTTCGGTTCCTAAAGCGAGCTAGTTGTTCGGTTCCTTAATGAAACAAGTTGTTCGGTTCCTTAAAGAATGAGTTGATTGGTTTCTTGTAAAAAATGAGTTGTTCGATTTCTTATAATAAATGAGTTGTTCGATCCCTTATAACATATGAGTTGTTCGATCCCTTATAACATATGAGTTGGTCTTGTAACACATGAGTTGTTCGGTTCCTTATAACATATGAGTTGTTCGGTTCCTTGTAACATATGAGTTGTTTGGTTCCTTATAACAAACTTGCTTTGGTTTCACCCTTTAATGTAACGATACTGTTTAATATTAAACATCTAGAGAGCATCATTTAACATCAAGAAAACACCAAATATCATTTACAACAACTTTAAGACATAGAATCATTAGGATATTCAATATTGGACATATATACTTCTTTTAGCATCTTAAATTCAACAATCTACACTCAAGGGGAAGTTTAATGCGTTCATGTCATTCATAAATGCTTAACTACAAACATTCCACACAAATACCCACTAACATTATGACATTGAGGACAAAACAAACCAAAATTTTCATTTACAAACATATCTCGATATATCTGATACAATTGTTAATCCCATATAAAACTGCTTTTAAACAAGACTTTACACACCAATGCCTTCAAAAAAACCCCCCCCCAAAAACAACCCACCCCCATGAAACAATTTTAAGATGTGAACACTTTTGATTTCGATAAATAAATTTGAAAATTAGGGTTCTTAAAGTTTTCAAAATGGTGTTGAAAAAAAAAAATCTTTAACTGGTCTGTGATTCTCGAGAAGTTAGGAAATGTTATTAAACGAGTTTGTAGTTATACCTCAGGTGTGAAAACAATCTTGAAATGGTGATTGAACTGTGTGAGTGATGATCGTAGGCGAGGGGGAGAGGGAGGAAAGGGAATTTATGAAAGTGTGGTGTGAGTGTACATGGAAAGGATGGGTGGGTGACTGGTGATATGAAACTAGTTTGGTTTTAGTCACTTTCACCCCCAAGTTACTTAACCCTTTTAATTTTCACTTATAAGATTTATTAGGCAACTATAGTTTAACAATTGGCACAAATAGTCCCTAATGTTTTTAACTAGCATACCTAACCACTTAATTCACACTTTAACTCCCTAAAGGCATAAACATATAACATGTAAGGCACATATAAGCTAAACTTAATTAACTTTACTTAAAAAATGTTATTCCGTTATTGTTTAAAACCTTTTTCCTTTTAAGCACATTATTATTATGAAGAAGATATTTGACATTTTCTCCCCCTTAAACAATGACCCATTTTCTATTTAAAGAGATGTAGTCGTTGTTTGAGAAGTCGAATGTCTTTGAAAAAGCATTTTCTGATGACTTAATGTTTTATTTTTGAAAATCAAACACCATGAAATAAGATTTCTCTTATTATAACACATAAGCGCACTAACACGTACACTTATGGTAATATAGGAAGGATGGGTTGTGTTACAAAGTAAACACAAGCCTTTGCATGGTCATAAAGTAGACCATGCCCGAGAATAAATTCTCGTTATGAGGTCAAGTTTTCTTTTTGAAATACTTGCCTTTAAGATGATGACCGGGTTGCTATCATAAATAATAGCAAGCCATTTTTGGCATGTTTTGAAAACATTTGGAACTTTTGCTCGAACTTCATTTACAGCCTCGTATCATTATTGAATGACATTTCTAAGACCGTAAATGTTATCGATTTTCAGAAGACATGCCATTATTATCTCTTTTTTTATTTTTCGCATTTTTTAATTTTTTTCTTTGGTTTTTAAAGATTTTATATTTTTGTATCTTGTTTTTATAAAAGTTTTATGAAAATGAAAAATCCTTTTGGTTTTTATGGTTTTTAATATATATATACATATTATACAAGATATATTAAATAGGTACCACTCGTATTCTTCAACATCATCTGCCAATTGTTTCAGAGTCTCCGGCGAGAAACTTCTCATTCCTAGCTTGTTGATAAGAAATTTAATTCTTTCTCTGCATAGGGCTTTAGTGAAGATGTTCGCTAGTTGATACTCCGTGTTGACAAAGTAAAGCTTTACTACTCTATTCTCTACTTGCTCTTTAATGAAGTGGAATATGATGTCTACATGCTTTGATCGAGAATGTTGAACATTTTTACAGCATAAGGCAATAACGCTTTTGTTATCAAAGTACATAGGAATTTTACTGAATCCAAGACCATAGTCGGTAAGCTGTGATCTCATCTAAAGGAATTGAGCACAACAGCCAGACAAGGCTATATATTCAGCTTCCGTACTAGATATTGCAGCGTGATCAGCATCTGCATACTTCCAGATGTACTTCGTCTAGTATCTTTTGGATACCAGAGTCCCCTATTCTGTTAGAGCAATAGAAGAATCCTTTGGATCCGGAAGTCCCTATATCGTTCCTTGTAGGTATTTAAAGATTCTTTTTACAGTATGTAAGTGCTTTTCGGTAGGCTTTGCCTGATACCGGGCACACATACATACAACAAATCTTAGGTCTGGTCTACTGGCTATAAGATACATGAGGGTGCCAACCTTTCCACGATAGTGTATAGGGTCAATGACTTTCCCTTGTGGATCTTCATCCAGTTTGGATTTCTCCACCATAGGAGTATCCACAGGGTCTCTAGATTCCATACCATATTTTTTCAATGATTCTAGAGCATATTTAGACTGGTTAAAAGATGCTCTGAGTCTTTTTGAAAATCTATAGTCTAGAAAAAAATGATATTTTGCCCATCATCGACATCTTAAACTTTAAACACATTATTTTTGAAAATTGGTCACATAATTCAGGTGTAGTAGATGCAAAGATTATATCATCAATATAGATTTGTACTAGGAGAATATCTTTTTCGTGTCTTCTTATGAACAATGTGGGATTCACGGTTCCTTTAGAGAATTCCTGAGAGAGTAGAAACTTCAACAATAGATCGTACCACGCGCGTGGAGCTTGTTTCAACCCATAAAGAGCCTTCTTAAGCTTATACAAATGATTCGGATTGTCTTGATCCAAAAACCCGTCCGGTTGGCTGACATAAACTTCTTCACGTAGAATGCCGTTCAGGAATGCCGTCTTAACATCCATTTGGTAGACGATCATATTCATATGAGCAGCATATGCGAGGAAAATTCGAATAGCATCAAGTCTAGCCACTTGAGCAAAGGATTCCTCAAAATTAATTCCCTCTTCTTGACGGTAACCACGAGCAACCAAACGAGCCTTATTCTTAAGAATTCCTCCTATTTCATCAAGTTTTACCTTATAAATCCATTTTAAAGTAATGACCATCACTTTATCTAGACGTGGAACGAGTTCCCAGACTTCAAGACATTCAAATTCATGTAGCTCCTCTTGTATTGCTTCAATCCAACATGCTTGAGTTAATGCGTCTTTATAGTTCTTTGGTTTAACTGATGTGAGAAAGGCATCGTAGTAACAAAATAAAGCTTGTTTATGGAGTTGGAGTCTTGTGGAAATAGGTCTTTCAAGTTCGCCGATGATGTTTTCTAAAGGATGATCCTTGGTCCATTTGGTAACGTGTTCTGAGTTAGGAGTAGCAGTATACACAATAGTAGGAATAATATCCGAAGAGGAAGATGCTTCAGAATCATTTTCTAGAATTGGAATACCAAAGAACGGATCATTATTCATGTGTGCAACATTTAAGTCATGATTTTCTTCTTCAACATCGTTAGAAATGAAAGGAGATTAAGTTTCAGGTGTTGTTTGGGAGTTACTAGGTGATGGTGCATCTTGATCAACAGTTGTTGAGGAAGGTGAACCAGTTGATACAGCGAGTTCTTGAGCAACTACTTCAGCAATTAGAGCAATGACTTCAGGGGTTGGGTGATCAATAGTAGGTGGAGGAGTGAGTAATTCATCAAACAGCGGTTGAAACAAAAGATCCGAATCAGTTCTTGAAGGTGGTACAAACGGTGTTGAAGGAGGAGGGTTTGGCATGAGTCCTGAACTGATTGTTGCAAGAGTCGTTTCATGAAGTGCGGGTCCTGAACTGCTGTGTTCAGAAGCCATCGCAGTCAGCTCATCAAAATCTACATGAATTGTTTCAATGATTCGTCTAGTACGTCGGATGTAAATTCGAAATGATTTCTT
>BQNB010053322.1:5105-40067 GCA_026074375.1 Tanacetum coccineum | reverse complement strand
TCTCTCTAATAATATGGCTCAATTTCTTTTCCATTTTACCATGCCTCCGGATCATTGTTCAAAGGGTGAATCTATACTGACACAAAGGTTGGCGAGAGTCATAGGTTTAAGATACGAAAATCAAAGCTTATAAACAATTACTATATTTAATGCAAACATGGCAGGACAATTATTGTACTATCATACAAGCTAACATGCAAATGTAACCATAACGAGCATAGGAACGGAACGTGTCCATCGACCCAACAAGTATCAACACTTGGGTAGGAACGTTATTCCTGATCTAAATACACATAAGCATTTAGCACGTAACATACAATAGCCCAGTAAAGTCCATACACTTTCAAAATAAAGACACATAATGATAGTAATTAGAATATTTCAAATCCATTTGCATCATTTCCATCCCAATTTAAAAGTGATGTGAAAAGAGGGACTATGAAACTCACCTGAATACTCAAACGCAGCTTCTAAATCTCAACACGCAACTATACAAATAAATAAACACGGTTACACGCGACCAAGCTAAAAGCTCTAGTCCATGTAACACACATATGATGGATGTCTAAGGGTTTAGCTAACCATCATGGGTCACCCCGACACCATGCCCAACCTTAACCATCTCATTAACACTTTACACTAGCTACTTATAATTAAATCAGAATTGCAGAATTTTAGTGTCTCTTTACGTACTCAAAACCCTTACTTAATGACCTTCATAATTTTTACCAAAAATCATCCATGTTCATTTATGAGCATATTAACAACCTTGTGATTCCCAAGTATTACTCACATGTGTAACTAACTCAAATAAAATCAAACTTCAAAACTGTCCTAATTCGGATATGATTGCACACCAAAATATATCACTCTAACTACCATACTTAGACATGCTTTCAGAGGCTAATTTTCATAGGATTATCAACAGACACATGGAACTTAATTACTGTAGAAGGGATAAGCTTAATTCCATTTTAAGTATAGGTTTTACCCTTTTAAACATGACCTAATTCTGACCCGTATTTACCGTTTTAATAACTTTTAGTATAAAAATTATTTGAATGACTTCCCGACCTTAAAAACCTTTGAGGCCAGATTTTCTGAAAAGTAGACTCTTTTGGCTTATTCATAGACTTAAGAAACATATCAATATTCATTTTTATCACCAGTTGAACGCGACCCAAAATTCTGCTCAACCCTAAATTCAGTTTTAACACAAATCTAACCAAACCAAAAGCATGCATACGCATCTAATTCAATCCTAAGCATACTATAATCATAATATATCATAATCATTCAGTATTTTAATTAAAACCCTAGATCCATCATAATTAGGGTTACATGAATACATTAATTAACTAGAACACACTACCTTGATGATTAGCACCTAAACAACACTCTTGATTGACTCTTGGATCTAGCAATGAAAATCGATTCTTCTTAGGGTTTTAGGGCTGAGTTCGATGGCACAAGGGGAGGGGAGGAAGAAAATTATGAGCTAGGTTTTGTTAATACTTATCTTAATGTATTCTTATCCCCCTATATTTACAATTTGACTCTTAAACCCCTAAAACCCAACAAAAACCGATCGGCCACCCCCTATAATTATATTTTTATATTTTTTTAATTTATTAATTAACTAATTTACTTCATTACCTTAAGTTTTTATAAAAAAACCTAAGCTAGTTTGATTAAACCTTTTTACTTAAACGCTACTTACTAAACTGTCTAAATATAACTTTCATTTCACCAAACCACTTTCTATTTTTAGAAAGTTTGCTACAAACTTCTATATTTCACTCACATGCTTCCTTTCCAATAACTTACACTTCTCATAAACGCTTAACTCTTAAAAACCAAGAATTGACGTAGCAATGCATGCAACACGTCTTTCATTTCCATTATCACCACACGTGAACAAATGGAATACTTAACACCAAACTCATATGCACACAAAATAAGATAATCATTTACCTCTAAAATGACATCATGCACATACGTAAACCACTTCAACCTACATAATGAACACATAGCACGCAAGAAACATACAAAATGGACACTTAGCCATTTCTAAAGGTATAAACTAACCTGCTCAAATCACGGTTGTCACAGTATCCCCTCCTTTAGGAAATCTCGTCCCGAGATTTAACTAGCCGATTCATCAGCACGATCAACAAACAACTGAGGATACTTAGACTTCATATAATCTTCGCACTCCCAAGTAAACTCGGGACCACGCTTTGAATTCCAACGAACCTTCACAAGTGATATCTTACTACGTTTTAAACTCTTAATTTCACGGTCCATAATCTCTACAGGTTCCTCAACAAAACGAAGAGTTTTGTCAACCTTAATCTCATCCAATGGCACATGCAGGCTAGCATCCGCCAAACACTTCTTTAGGTTTGACACGTGAAACGTGTCATGTACACCACTCAATTCCTCGGACAATCTTAACCAATATGCTACAGGACCTATCCTTTCAAGAATCTCAAATGGACCTACATACCTCGGGGCTAAATTTAACCTTGCATCACACGGATTCCAACATCAAATTCAAAATGGTTTGCGGCCGTTGTCAGCTTCAGCTTTTTGATGATCTCTTGCCGCTTTGAGCTTCTCTTTTATAACCACTACTTTATCAGTCGTTTCCTGCACCAATTCGGGTCCAATCAAACTACCTTCCCTAATTTCAGCCCATAACACGGGTGACCTACATTTTCTTCCATATAGTGCTTCGAACGGAGCACACCGAATGCTAGTGTGATAACTGTTGTTATAAGAGAATTCAGCTAACGGTAGGTGGACATCCCAACTACCACCAAAGTCTATCACACACGCCCTTAAGATATACTCCAACGTCTGAATTGTACGCTCACTCTATCCATCTGTTTGAGGGTGATAAGCCGTGCTAATATCCAATCACGTTCCTAAGGCTTTCTGAAAGGTTTGCCAAAGACATGATGTAAACCGTGCATCACGATCCAAAATAATCGACACAGACACTCCATGACGCGCGACAATTTCATCGGTGTACAACCTCGCCAATTTCTCCGTACTATAATCTTCACGTATTGCCAGAAAATGTGCTGATTTGGTCAATCTATCAACTACAACCCATATCGCATCGTGCCCACTCCTTGTTCTAGGTAACTTTGTGATGAAGTCCATGGTGATGTTTTCCCACTTCCATTCAGGTATCTCTGGTTGTTGTAATAAGCCTGAAGGCCTTTGATGCTCAGCCTTCACCTTTGCACAAGTTAAACATTCGCTAACATAGGTAGCAATATCTTTACTCATCATTCCTGGCTCCACAGTACATATCTCGAAGGTCATAGTACATCTTATCCGCTCCATGATGTACAGAATAGCTGGATTTATGAGCCTCATCCATAGTTACTGTTCTCAAACCTCCTACTAACGAACCCAATATTGTTCCATAAAGGTACAACTTCTGTCTCCTTTCTTTTCCCATCTGCATGTTCTAAAACACATGTAACCTTGTACGTTCTCCTGATTGAACGCCTCACCCTGAGCTGCCAGTATCATTCCTTTTACTCCAGATTGAATAGTCATAGCCATTGCCCGTACACGTTTAGGTTTCACCCGTTCCTTCCTACTCAATGCATCAGCCACCACATTCGCTTTACCCGGATGATAGCGAATTTCACATTCATAATCACTAAATAATTCGATCCACCTCCTTTGGCGCATATTCAACTCCTTCTGATCAAATATGTGTTGGAGACTTTTATGATCCGTGTAAATGACACTTTTCGTACCATACAAATAATGTCTCCAAGTTTTTAGAGCAAACACCACTGCTCCCAACTCTAGATCGTGTGTTGTATAATTCTTCTCGTGGATTTTTAACTGCCTTGACGCATAAGCAATTACCTTATTTCTTTGCATAAGCACACAACCTAATCCCTGATTCGAAGCATCACAGTAAACTACAAAATCTTCAACTCCATCAGGAAGTGACAATATCGGCGCATCACACAAATTATTTTTCAAAGTCTGGAAAGCCTCTTCTTGTTCCACACCCCACACATACTTTTGGTTCTTCTGAGTCAACGAGGTAAGAGGTTTAGCAATCTTAGAGAAATTTGCGATGAAACGACGGTAGTAACCTGCCAACCCCAAAAACGATCGAATCTCAGACGATGTCGTAGGAGCTTTCCAATTCTTTACTGCCTCTATCTTACCTGGGTCCACGTGAATACCACTCTGATTAACCACGTGACCAAGGAAATGCACTTCTTGCAACCAGAACTCACACTTGGAGAATTTAGCATACAACTTCTCCTTCCTCAATAATTCTAAAACTAACCTCAAATGCACTTCATGATCTTCCTTAGTCTTTGAGTAGATCAAGATGTCATCGATGAATACAATAACAAACTTATCTAAATACGGTTTACAGACTCGGTTCATCAAATCCATAAAGACCGCCGGTGCATTGGTTAATCCGAAGGGCATAACGGTAAACTCAAAATGTCCATACCTTGTTCGAAATGCGGTTTTTGGAATATCGTCCTCATGTACTCGGAGCTGGTGATAACCCGATCGAAGATCTATCTTGGAGAAATAACATGAACCTTGTAGTTGATCAAATAAGTCATCAATTCTAGGGAGAGGATATCGATTCTTAACAGTTAACTTGTTCAATTCTCTATAATCGATACACATACGAAAAGAGCCATCCTTCTTCTTAACAAACAACACTGGTGCTCCCCACGGAGAATGACTCGGTCGTATGAAACCCTTGTCTTGCAACTCTTGAAGCTGCCCAGACAATTCTTGCATTTCCGAGGGCGCTAGACGATATGGAGACTTCGCAACTGGCGTCGCTCCAGGAACTAAATCTATGCGAAACTCAACTTGTCGTTGTGGTGGTAACCCCGACAAGTCTTCCGGGAATACATCAACAAAATCCCGTACTACAGATATATCACTCAATTTTGGTTCATCTACCTTAGCATTCATTAAGGCTTTAGCGGCTCCTAAAGTACGTTCCCCTTGAACCCTAAGTATCCCACTACCTTCTAACGGTATTTCAACCACCTTTTCATGACAAACTATCACAGCCTTATTCTAGGACAACCAGTCCATTCCCACAATCACATCGAAACTTCCATGACCCAACGGTATCAAATTTATGCTAAACAAGGAATTTCCTAGTTCTAGTTTGCAGTCACGGATAATCCTATCCACTTCTACTTTCTTACCATCTGCTACTTCTATCACATAACCAGGATTTACAATACTAGGTTTCACATTTAGTAAAGGCGCAAATTCAGTAGAAATGAAACTAAAATCAGCTCTAGAATCAAAAAGTATAGTAGCAAAATGATCGTTCAAAGAAAAAGTACCCGTCAAAACGTTAGGATACTGTAAAGCTTCAATCGCATTCACATTCACATTGAAGGCCCTTCATGTAGCTCGCTTCCCATTGTTTCTTGTGTTCCGATTGCCTTCAATAGTTAAACGGTTTCCCACTTGACCAGGTGCTCGGTTCAACTTAGGATAAGTATTTTGAAAATGCTCGCGGCTTCCACACTCATAACATGTCCCCGGTTCAAACTCCATTCTAAAAGCATTAACAGGAGTTGCTCGCTTAAATGGTGCCTGACAATCTTTAGCAAAATGGCCAGGTCTTTGACAGTTAAAACACAGCCTACAAACTCCATCATCCGGATGATAAGTATAACACTTAGTACACTTGGGATATTGGTTCACAAATTCATTTTTAGGAGGAGCTATTGCCACAAAACCCGCTCCCATTTTTGCCTTCTTTTTATCCCTCCATGACCATCTAAATTTACCAGTCTCTTCCACTGCCTTCCTCTTCTCATTACTCTTTGACAAGGTACCACAGCTAATCGCTTTGTCAGTAAGTATGCTGGCTCTCAGTATTGCATCCTGGATAGTTGATGGCTGAGTCGCCTTGAGCATTCCCCTAATCTTAGGAATCTCAAGCGCCAAATCCCGCTACATAAACTCTTTGATGCGTGCGACTCACGTGTCACAGATGTGGAACAGGCTTGGCCAGTTCATGGAATCGAATTATCTGTGTAAGTTGCATGTTGGCTGCCTTCTTCTTGTGATCTCCTAAATTCCTTCTCCTAGGCCTCTCAAATTTCGTTACTTGCGACAATAATTCCTCTACCAACAGGCCTTTAAAATTCATTTCCAGCTGTCATACCAATCGCCGCTTCACTTTCTTTTCAGCTAAGTCTTTAAGTTATATTTTTTATTTAGCTTCCTTTTATTCCATCTCATGTACGCTTATGTGCCCGCGTGTGAGCCATTCTTTCATCTTCGGATCTCTGATAAAGTCGGGTTCTAGATTCAAAACTTCTTTATAGAAACCCTTCAGCTTTTGGTATGGGTGTGAGATTCCATTAATCTTATCTTGTTCACTTACATTCAGTAATGGCTGGATCTTGTTGCATTGTTCATTAGTGAGATGTTTGAACCTTGGATTTCCCCGCACCGTTTGGTAAGTTACACTATCATCATCATCGCGGATGGTAATGATTCCATTAAACCTTCTAGTTTCCGCACATGAAACTTCGCAAAAAGGTTCTCCAACTACCACTTCTCTTATTCCTTCATCAAGATAAGGATCCATATCTTCCACAACTGTAAAATCAGTAATAACATAAAAGTTTCTAATAAAAACTAACACATTAGCGAAGTTTCCTAACTCATTCCTCCTTCTGAACTCAATTTTGTCTTTCATTATTGAGTTATAAAACTTTTTAGACATGACATTGATAGGCAAATTTAGGAAGAAATTAGCATGTACAAACTCAAAACCTATCATGCACGAAAACTTCAAGTTGTAGGCATAATCACTACGGATATTCTCATATTTGTCATAATTATTAGGGTAACCAATAATTTTGCTAATCATTTTATTATCATTCCTAGTTTTAACATCCTCTATCATTGGTTTATCAACTATCTCACCTTCCTTAATAGTGGGCATTAAATCATCAACTTGATTTCTCTTAAGTTTTAATGGTACATTTAGATCATTCAATTTGATATAATCTCCATATAAAGGGTCTAATGATCTATTCAATATCAAAGTCTCTCCCATTAGCGGCTTCTAAATCAAGTTCCATACGTTCTCTCAAACTTAACATGTAGACCATCTTAATCAAACTACTAGCAGGTTTCACACTTTTAAAAACAATTTTCACATCTCCTACCCTTAAAGTAATATTTCTTTTAAACAAATCGATCTTAGCGTGGGCGGTAGACAAAAATGGTCTTCTGAGGATCAAGGGCACTTTGACATCCACGGGCATATCTAAGATTACAAAGTCTACGAGGTAAACAAACTTACCAATCCGTACTAGTACATTTTCAGCAATTCCTTTTGGATGTTTCACTGATGTATCTGCTAATTCAACTGTCAACTTAGTATGAGCTAATTCGCCTAAACCTAGTGACGAGGTGTCATTTTATACATTTTTTAGGGTTATTTAACCCCTTAAATCATGCATTTATGCCCAAAATAGGTATTTAATCATTCCTTTTCAGGTATTTAGCATTTGGAAGGTATTTGGAGGAAATACACCTGACTTGGGCTCATTTAGAGAAGAAACAGACAAGACTACAAACCTACACCAACATCTCTCAAGATTATGTTCTTAGCGGCTAGAGACGGCGTAACAAGATACACGTGACGCCGTCATAATTCACCCCATGACGATGTCATAAGAAATCACGACGGCGTCAGCTCGCACAACCCAGCCCAAGATCAAGAATATTCTACTTCACAATGGCGTCACGATTAAAAAACAACGATGTGGCATTGATTTGTCTATATATACAAACCCGAAATTAGGGTTTTAAGTGTGTAACTGTCACACCCCCCTAGGCGGAAACACGAGGCGTAACATCATGGATATCATCACAATAAATGGTGTCAATAATAGAGAGAACTAAATGAAATAGATAAACAAATGAGACACAATGTGTCATGACAATATCTAACACAAGATAAAGGAGTCTTGCATTATGATAGCAAAGTCATACCGCAAGGAAACATAAATCCAAGGGTCTAAACAATCAAATAACAACCAAGTATCAAACAATTCAAATGACTTAAATAAAATCTCTAGGAAAATGACTCCGCATGCAAGCCTACGGTCTCACTAGCCACTCTTTCTAACTTCAACATCCTCAAGATGGTTACTTGAAAATGATGCTTAAAACGTCAACACAAAGGTTGGTAAGAGTCATAGGTTTACGACACACAATCCAACTTTAGAATAAATTACCGTGATTAATAAAACATGACAGGACAATTAAGCTAGCTACTATACAAGCGAACATGCAATCATACGAAACAACCACAATTGGGATGGAATGTGCCCACGATCCACATCATACAGTCATGGGTAACCCCGTTACCCTCCGATCGGAACACATAGAAATGGGTAGAAGCACTACCCTCCAATTGGAACACACAGAAATATAATGGGTAGCATCGCTACCCTCTAATTGGAACACATAGAAACTTCACCACATGTAGCACATAACATATAATAACCACTTAAATGCCCATGCACTAATTAAAATCACATAATAACAATAACTTAAAAACATTTCCAAAATACTTGAATCATTTTCACTCCAATAAAACATAAGAAAATAGGGGCTATGAAACTCACCTGAATGCTCAAACGGAGCTTCCAAATCTCAACACGTAACTATACAAATAAATAAACACGGTTACACGCGACCAAGCTAAAAGCTCTAGTCCATGTAACACAAATATGATGGATGTCTAAGGGTTTAGTTAACCATCATGGGTCACCCCGACACCATGCTCAACCTTAACCATCTCATTAACACTTTACACTAGCTACTTATAATTAAATCAAAATTGCAGAATTTTAGTGTCTTTTTACGTGCTCAAAACCCTTACTTAATGACCCTTATAATTTATACCAAAAATCATCCATGTTCATTTATGAGTATATTAACTACCTTGTGATTCTCAAGTATTACTTACATGTGTAACTACCTCAAATAAAATCAAACTTCAAAACTGTCCTAATTTAGATCTGATTGCACACCAAAATGTATCACTCTAACTACCATACTTAGACATGCTTTCAGAGGCTAATTTTTACAGGATTATCAATAAACATATGGAACTTAACTAGTGGAGAAGGGCTAATCCTAATTCCACTTTTAAGTTAGGGTTTCACCCTCACAAACATGACCTAATTTTGACCCGTATTTACTGTTTTGACCACTTTTGTTGAAGAGGTTATTTGAATGCCTTCCGACCTTAAAAACTTTCAAGGCTAGATTTTCTGGAAAGTACATTCAATGAGCTACTATTTAGAGTCCAGAAACACTCAAAAATCTATTACCATCATGGAGATATTCACTCGTGAACACAGCCCTAAATTCTGCTCACCCTAATTCATAAATTAACGCAACCCTAGTCATACCACATGCATGAACACGCATCTAATCTATCCCTAACCATTCTAGGATCATTAACATCAATAATATTCTGAATTTTATGAAACCCTAGATCCATCATTGGTTTGTTACATAAATAATAAAGATCTAGTTATGAAGAACACACTTACCTTGAATCTTAGCACCTAAATCATAACTCTTGATTGTTCTTGGATCTTTAATGAAAATCAACTCCTTAGGGTTTTCTTTGGGGAGGTTTGTACGGCTCACACACAAGGGAGGAAGGAGAGAAAATCTTGACTAGGGCTTTATATATATATATATATATATATATATATATATATATTTCACCTAAAATACTTATCTAAAACAAATCCTAATCAAATAATAAAAACAATTTTTTTTCTTTTTATCCTTAAAATCGGACGAACCCTTATAATATATATATATATTCTTTTTAATTAAATTATTAATTAACTTGTTTACTTCATTACGTTAAGTTTTTATAATAACCTAAGCTAATTTGATTAAACTTTTTTACTTAAACGCTACTTACTAAACTTTCAAAATATAACTTTCATTTCACCAAATCGCTTTCTATTTTTAGAAAGTTTGCTACAAACTTCTATATTTCACTCACTTATTTCATTTCTAAAAAGCTATATTTCCCATAAATGCTTAACACTTAATTATCTAACCATTGACGTAGCATTGCATGCAATACGCCATTCCTTTCCATTATCACTAAATGTGAACAAATGGAATACTCATTACCAAACACAAACACACTCAAAATGAGATGCCCAAACACCTCAAAATGAATTTAAGCACATTACTTAACCCACTTAGCACACATAAAATGAACTCTTAGCCATTTCTAAAGGTATAAACTAACCTGCTCAAATCACGGTTATCACAAATGATGCTAATAAATAGACGTTATTCAACATAAATGATACACTACTAATCTCGATGTAATTTCACCATCTTCACTATCTTAATAACTCCGGATAATTTCTTCTATAATTCTTCATTTGTTGAACACACCAATAATTGTGATGATAGTAAAAATACATGAGTTTGACTACTTTTACATTCCTATTTGTGATGTATAATTTCCCAACCATACCAGAGATAGAAAATGACACAAGACACAAGAAATACATACTTTACACTAAAGCAACTAGCAACTGATAAATAGACTTAATCTAACAGGGTAGGCTATGGTGTAAAGGTGTAACAAAATAAATAGTTGGTGTTATCCTAAAGGATTGGCTCTACTGGTTTTTCTATGGGTATCTTACTCTTAAAAGTGGAGTAAACAAAGGGTTGATACGGGGGTTAACTAACCAGTATAGTTAGTTAAATACAACATATATAGGCTTTTTGGGTGTAATCCTAGAAATTTACCAATTTAAACATGTTACTCTATCTAAATCCATAATACTCATTATTGTGGTTTCGAATAGATATACCAAGCCAAGTTCTAAAGTCTACAACATCACTGACACACTCATATTTTGTGGGATTTAGGTAAATATTCGGAAACGGATAAGGCTGAATCCTCACAATATCTAATAAGGGTTTTGTGTGCAGGTTATGTAACTAGTAATTTCACAAAAGTATGCTAATTTTTTTTAATTTAAGCATATTAATGTGAAAAATAAGACAAGTAACGTTCTAATTCCCATCCCCCCACTTAAATTATACAACGCCCTCATTGTATAAAAATAATAGTTAAAAACGGGAAATAAAAGAATTAGAACGAGAAACTCCCTTGATATTTGCTCGGTATGATTCTCCAAGTTGAGTTTATGAGCAAGAATGTGTGTTGTGAATGCATCTGAATTCCAGCATGACTACAACACACATTAGATTCCATATTATAGATACTCCACCAACGTCGTCTTCAGAAGGTTCCTGTATACAATATAGGAAAACAAGTGCAATTCTATCTCCGGATAATCGTTTGGTTAGAAAACAAAATAAAAACCTAAAACTGTATAGGAAGTCGATACGCCATATCCATACCCCAGGATACGCCATATCAATACATGTAGAAAACAATCCTTAGTACGGGTTAGAAGTTGAATACGTTGTATTCGTTTAACGAATACGCCGTATTAACCAGTTTGACAATAAAGTTTAAATTGTAGAAAAGTAAAGACTGGATAACGTCCAAGTAGTCAATACGACATATCTATGGGGTTTGGATACGCCGTATAGACAATATGGGAAGACAGACTCGATAAGAAAATTGAAAATACATTCCGGATTGTCTCCCGGCAAGCACTTTAGTTTATAGAAAAGTTTTTAAGTTAGACTTGCCCTAATTTACTCCCATCCTTATAAAATAATTTGGGGTCGAACGGGATGCCAAACGACACATATAGATTCTTAATTATAAAAATGAATGGCATCTCTTTGTTAAGATAATTCCAAGTCACGATATTATCATTTACTTCCTTGATAAAAAATTTAGCAGTAAGAATTTTACTAATTGTATCATGACTTGTTTCCAAAAGCTTATTTGACACTTGTACATAGGCACCAACATCGGTATTTATTACATTGTCCTTTGAAAATTGTTTGATATCGATTTTATCATCATCATCATTGTCCTTATCTAATTTTAAATAATCAGGATAAATTACGTTAAAAGGAAATAGATCATTAAAGTATATAACATTTTGTTCCTCACCATCACATTCGGACAACGACGTTTCATCAAATTTATCGATATGTTGAGGACTTACAGTAGGTTCAGAGAAATCTAACTTAGACGTTAGAGCATCATTGTAGGCAATGGCTGGGAACTCATTCTCAAAATCTTTGAAGTAGTCGAAATCATCAAAATAACTGACTGTAGGTTCGAATGACGGAAATGAAGGCATATTGACTTTATAATTATCATTTTCCGAATCCGTTTTCAAATCGTTGACAGAAATTATTTTATAAGAAAATGAATTTTTGTTATAAATTACCGTGTAATCTTCATCGTCGGATTCGTCAAACGATATTCTAAAGTCAATTTGATTGTTGTTAAGAGGACTTACCATAGGTTCACATGAGAGTTCTACTTCAGATGTTAACGCGTCATTAAAGACTATAACTGGGAATTCAGTTTCAACAGATTTGAGGTTGTGAACGTCTTTATTATACCAGATCTTACCATACGTAGTAGTTTCCCAGTTATACACCTTACCACGCCTGCGAGCTTTTTCTTCCTCAATCCTGAAATACTCTTCCATAGTAATGTTGGGGTCGTCCATTTTAACCTGTAATAAATTTGCTGGGAAAGCATACAGTCAAATAGACTAATACGTCGTATTCAGTAAACTGAATACGCCGTATTGATGATAGAGTCGAATATGCTGTATTGGTTTGAAAAAAATTATACGCCATATTGAGTATTCGACTCAGAAAGTTACTGCAGACTGTAACAATGC
The DNA here is from genome assembly GCA_026074375.1 of Tanacetum coccineum. NCBI lineage: Eukaryota > Viridiplantae > Streptophyta > Magnoliopsida > Asterales > Asteraceae > Tanacetum > Tanacetum coccineum. The sequence goes on along the minus strand of BQNB010053322.1, from coordinate 27,159 downwards.
AGAAAAACACACAAACACACAATATGCAAAAATATACAATGCAGAAAATCAAACACACAAAACAAAGACACACAAATATGCAAATTAATCTAAACTAAATTAAATCTAAACTAAAACACTAATAAATAAGAATTAAACAACTTCACTCCCCGGCAGTGGCGCCAAAAACTTGATGTGTCCCTGTAATGTGTCATTATAATAGAGGGATCATATGCCTATATGCACCAGGTTGCTTGAAGGTTGGTTTGATGGCTTTAGTTCTGTTGCTGGTTGGTCTCAAGGTTTTCTATGGTCTTGATTTATGAGCTACTGAAGGCTGTTTGTTTTGCTAAATCTTGTTTGATCCCTTGCACTCTTTTCTTTGCTAAAGTTTTTCCCTATGGGTTTTACTTGGCAATGTTTTTAATGAGGCAGGGTTTGGGGCTACATTGTTTATATATACTATATTTCTTGTTGTTTGTGTCCAGCTTATGGTGATGGTTCAGGGTATGCTGATTGGTCTCAGCATACCTTGATGATTTAGAGTTTGTTGTTCCTGATCAGTAGGTATTTCTACATTAATATCTATAAGCTCTTGTATTGCTGTTGTTCTTTAGTATGGTTTTCGTTTGTATTATTCTTCTTTCTGATGTATTGATGTATTGAGCATGGAACTTGTCCTTTGCCTAGTTTCTAGCCATAGTGTGTAAAGGTTTAGGGGTTTGTCTTAGCCTTTTCACTATGGTTTTATTTTGTACAGTTTGCCTGTTTGGCTTTTTTGTTTATAAATTTACCTTTTTGAGTAAAAAAACTTGATGTGTCGTTGTGTGTAGGTATTTTATGTATCAAGTTTTACTATTTATTTTATGCCGACTATACCTAAAAACAACACTCTAACGGGAAGTATCCCCGGTTAGATGTAGCTTCATTGGTAATTAGGGTGTCAATCACTAAGAGCAAGAGCGTTAATTCCTAAGTCTACTAGTATTTTAGTTATCTATGTTAGTCTAATCTATGTTAATCCTAAGTCTAAGGTTTAATGGGGTTTTAGTCTGAGAGACTGGCACGAGTTTGGGTATCTAACCAAAGGTTTTGATGACAATTAACACACACAAGTGATTTAACAAAAGATAAAGAAGCGATCAAGCCTAATGTAAGGGAAACATATTAACCATGTTTAATCAAATATAATGCATGTTTTAGTTTATAAGTGCAATGATTGTCCTATTTCATTGTTGATATATCATTCCTAGACTTAGGCGGTACTTCTTCCTAAGACCTAGACTTGGCAATCCTATCACAATTAACAAAATCCGCACAAACCTCTTCGCGTTTGCTTATAATCTATCTTAGGAGACAATAATGCTGATCTTATCGAATCCTAGCTCATCGATACTTTACTAACTTACTGCTTAACAGCTCTTTATATACTAGTATTACACTGTCCGAGTCTTTACCAAAGGAATCAGTACGTTATTTGTTGATCCCAGGTCACTTGCTAGTCCAACTTGTTCACATAAACTAATGGTAAAGATAGGTCAATATTTGTGATCGTATGATTCTAGATATATAAATTGCTATATGGAGAGTTACCCCGGACTCTTAGCCTACACCCACATAACACCGAAGTTGCACTGCATTAAATATGTAAGACTAGACCCAGTTGAATGATAGATCGCATACTTACACACATAAGCGAGTATAAATTGATAAAGATAAGACAACACAAAATTTACAAGATGCAATCAGAATAAACATAAACCAAACATTAAGTTATCATAAACATGGCTAATACCTAAAGGTATTAGCCTATAGTCATTGTAACAATACATGAAATCATAGATGAATGATTAAACATAATGCTAACCGAATGCGTATAGTGGAGTGTAGAGATTACAAGGGTTTTCCTATGGATTAGAGCACTTTGCAGGACCTTCTTAGCTTCTTAGATCTTCTGAAAATCAGACTTGGTGGTTAAAAACATATCTAAAATCGTATTTAGGGTTTGGTATTTATAGACTCTAAAAATTGGTCGATGCAGCGTATTGAAAAGTTCAATATGGCGTATTGGGGTTACTTGTTGTGGGCTCCACGAATAAAATATTCTAGAATTTTCTTGAGCTAACATCAATACGGCGTATTGAATTTTTAGATACGGAGTATCGACCAATACAAAGTATTGGGTTTCTGGATATGAAGTATTGACCAATATGGAGTATTGAGGTTTTGGATACGGAGTATTGGCTGTAAACGTGATTTTCTTGATAGTTGACCAAAGTATCATATACTGCGTATCTGTTGATATGGATACGGTGTATTCTTCAAAGTCAGGAAATGGTCTTGAGTTCTTTAAAAATTTTAGATACGGCGTATTCTTCTAGAATGATACGGCGTATTGATGTCAGAATCTGTCGACTTTCTCAAACTCTTCGTTTATGCTTCAAAACACGTCCTTTTCTCCATATTTTGCCAAATGCTCGATAATAACTAAGATTCATACAAATAAGCGATTAAATATCAAATCTTATATAAAACAATATAAGACGAGCATTATATATGGGATAAATGATGCTAATAAATAGACGTTATTTGATGTCATCTAGAACATGTCATTTTAGACTCTTTGAACCCCCAGGATGGGCCTATCTTTAAATTGGTCAAGCCCAAACCTATTATGGAATTTCCTAGGCCTATTCGGCACCTAAATACCATGTTAGATAATGTGGTTTGTTTGGATAAATTGGTTAATGAAATGATAATGCTCAAATTATACATATTTTTATATGCGTTATCAGTGCTTTTATATATCTATTTTGGTTAATAATAAGAACTTTTGATACTTAATCGAGTATATTTTCTATTGTAGGTTCATAGTACGTGTCGTGGAAGAAAACAGAAAAGTACACGAAGATATGGAGCTTAAACGAAGAAGTAAACTCAAGTTAAAGAGCTCCCGACACCTGTCCACTGTTTTGGCCATAACTTGAGCATACGAAGTCAGATTGACGCGATTCTGGCGGCTACGCGACCGAAAAAGAATTATCTACATCTTAGAAAAACGTTCAAGAGCTGTAAATGTCCAAAACCACCGGTTTTTATAACAAAGTTAGGCGTACTTTATGGGAGATGCATTTAATTCGTAAATTTAGCCCAAAATCCGTCCACATACATCCCCAACTTGGTCCGCAAGTATTCTCTAGCCTATAAATACCTCCCTTGGGTGCTTAGGACGAAATATATCTCATCATACATCACACATATAATTCACAAGATAAAGATCCAAGATAACTGACAAAGTACGTCGCACAATTGAGTTTGTGCGCCACACTTTTCACCATCACCAAGTACGCCGCACTTTCCTATATGTGTGTTGCAATTGTGTCCATCATTAAATATCCTTACCCGACATAAGCCAAGTATGCCGCACTTTTTATAAAGTGTGCCGCACTTTTCCCCTGGCTCAGCCTATAAATAGAGGAGATTTCTAGCCATTTGAGATATTTCTCTCACACACACTTCCACAACAACTCTCCCATCATTCCATACAATCTAATCACGAATTTCAAGATTAGTGACATTACTTAAGAGTTTGAGACGATAGGAATTGATAGCTTGGGTTTTAGAATAGTTTTCGATTGGGAAAACTAATTGTCGAATCGTTGAACTTGTAATCATTTGGTATAATTTCTACAACTCTTTTAATATGAAGTTTTATGGGATTTATATGATTGTTATGATCTTCATCTTTATGATCGTGGAGTAGTCGTTTTATGTTTGTTTGGACATTATGTGATCTTTGATATGGCGTTTAGATATGTGTTTATTGAATTGGTAAAACATATTTTATATAAGAATATAGGCCGAAAGGGTTCTTTTTATATGTTTTCTATCATTTCACTTATTATATTGGTTATAATAACTTATAAAGGTCGAAAGGATTTGTTGTTATTAATTGATATAATCACTAGTTACACTTAAAGGCCGAAAGAATTTGTAACTCATGATATCTTTATTCTCTAAACTTATAAACACTATCCTAAACATTTCATTGTCTTAGTGACCATTGCCTAAACAAACATTCCTTAATTCATTGCTTGAATCATCTTTTAATCGCTTTCTTTATAATATTCAATATATGTACGTTTTGGTTAACTTGATACGTGACAATCATTTTAGCCTTAGCACCTTAATTACAAACTGTGAAAACCTCAATTCTCTTAGGACGACCTGGACTTACCTAAACTATACTATACACGAAAGGGTATACTTGCCCGAGTGTCGTGTTTTTAGTAAAAATTGGTATTTCTAGCATTATAAATTTAAGACTTGTAGAACACACATCAAGTTTTTGACGCCGTGACCGGGGAATTATTTAAGTTGTTATCAGTTTGTTGCTTGTTTTTGGTGCTATTTGTTTGCTTTAACGTGTTTAATTTCTGAAAATCTGTCTTCTGTTGCTGTAAGTACAGCACACATTTTTCTTTGTGCGCCGCACTTCCCTTGTTTTATTTGAAAATTTTACCTCGTAAACCCGTAGTACGTCGGTTTTAACCTTAAAACCGCCGCACTTCCTGTCAATTGATTCAATTGTTTTAAAAAAAACCCAATCTATTAGTTTTAGGTTCTATAATCATTCGAAATTATATTTTATCTTATTATATGCCTTGTGTATTTGTAAATATCTAGTTTATCATAATATTCGAGAAAAAACATAAAAAAAGTCGGCGCACTTTTCCAAAAGTACGCCGCACTTATCTATCTAAGTAAAAAATATATCTTTTTATCTATCTATCCTTATTTTCTATATATATTAAAAACTAAAATATATCTAAAATATATATAAAAATATAAAAAGGTAAAAATATAAGTATATAGATAAAAATAATTTACTTTATTTTGAATATTATCCTATTTGCCTTATTTATATAATATAAAAATGTCTTTTTGCAAAATGCTTAACGTATGTATAAATCCACGATCTTTTGGAAAACAACTCGTAAGTCTTATATAAGTTGAATAAAAATTTATTAACAAATACTTGTAAAATTAAAACTAACCCAAAAGAATCCATCGAGATCGAAGTACTCAAATCTTCAACTCAACATTCCTTCGTTAATGAATTTTTCGTCTTAAATAAATCCGAAAAGGATGTCGAAACGCAACAAATAATAACTCTCGATCCTGATGATCAACCCATGTGAAAAAGTGCTAAGACTGTAGCACCGACTCCTAATTCTGCCATTGTTTGACCCGATGTTGATGACAACTTTGTTATCAATAGTACTCACTTGAAAATGATTTTGGAAAATAGATTCGCTGGTATTGTGTGGGCCGATCCACATGACTCCGTGAATTTTTCGCAATCTATGACATGTTCAAATATGGTGAAACTCAAAGTGAAGCTGTCAAGCTTTTAATATTTCCTTATTCCTTGTTCGATGAAGCTAAAACCTAGTTTAATGAACTTAATGAAGAGTCTATAACATCGTGGGAACAAATGAGAAGAGTTTTTATAAACACATTTTTTCCACCTTCGTTATTTAACCGTCTTTTACTTGAAATCAGAAGTTTCTCTCAAAATGTATGTGAAAGTCCAACCGACGCTTGGTTATGACTGAAGAACATGCTTTGAAAATGTCATGGGAACGGTCTGACCAAAGGAGCTATTATTCAAATATTTTATCACGGTCTAGATAAACCCGCTCAAAAAATCCTAGACGAAGCAGCCGGGGGAATCTTCCTCTACAAAAGTCAAAATCAAGCTTTTCAATTTCTTGATGACAAAGTCCTTTTTAAATTTAATTGATCGACTAAATCTCAAAACAAACATTATCAAAAATATGTTGCTTTCGCCGATGGAAGTAATAGTAATCATGATAATTTCCGATTAATGGAAAAACTGGAAGCTCTAACTATAAAAATGGATTCTCAATTCCAGAGCTTATATAAAGAGTTACAAGATATGCGTAACAAATATTATGACCTTAAAGATAACCACGCTTTTAAAAACCACATGAACGATGACACGCCGATGTGTAAACATCATGAAGCAAATTACATCCAACCTGAAGGTTATCAAAACCAAAATTCTCATGATTCGTATTCTCACCAATCCCATTATGATCAACCTCAATTAAATAATGATTCTAAAAAATCGCCCACAGAATAAAACAATGATGTAAAAAATGATCTCGAAGATTTCAAAAGATGTATCCGTAGCATGAGAAATGTTCATGATAAACTTTTTAACGGGGACGATAAATCTAAAACTAATCTCGAAAAATCAATCACCAAATTCTTGAATGGTCAAAGAGTTTCAAATATGTTTGTCAAGAACAATATTAACAATATAATTATAAAGATGAAACAAAACGAAAAGAATTGTCAAACTATACATAAAAATATGTAAAGAAAAATAGATGAGTGGTCGAAGTCTCAAAACGTGTCTTCAGTTGAAACTGATAGGACTGAACCACCACCTCCTCCTCAAGCTCAAACTGAGCACGTGAATGCCATATTCACCAAGAGTGGAAAGTCTGATGATCCTTCGAAAATTCAAAAAGATCCTCTACCTCCTATCATCGTTAACAATAAAATCAAAAAAAGATCAACCTATTAAGGCCTTGAAAAGGGACTATCACGTGGTCAAAACAAAAGAATATCCATTCCGTGAGTACATACCAAAAATACCATACCCTCAACGTTTAAAAGTGAATCATTCCCACTTAAACCGTATCGTCAAGGAATCTTTAATCAAGTTAAGTATAACAATAATAATATAGTAGTAATAGTCAATAATAATAATAAACCTAAAAAACTAATATATATATATATATGTAAAACAAAAGCTTTGCAGTTTTTAAGTATGTCGCGCACAAGGACCGTGTGTTTCGTACCTGAATACTGTATCCAAAAAGAAATATAATGAACTTTGTGGGTGTGTTCGCTGAAAACCCTCACGAGACTATAACTCGCCCACTCGGGACACTGAGGGGTTTAAAGGCTTGTTGCATACACTAAATGAAATCGTGTTTCCTATGAAAGTGCGCTTTAGTATTTTACGGTTTTCGTAGTTTTGTTTATTTTGCAGATTTCATAAATAAGTGGAGCTTGGATTGGTGGTTGCCATTTTACACTTGGTGACATATATTTGGATCGGTATACTATATGCGGTTAAATTCACATGTTTGGCGTTCTGTTTCGCGCCATATCTTCCAGAATTCAACCGAGCACTTATGAGCCCCGGGAAGTCTCGTTTCTATTATATTTATTTTTCTCGCTTGTCCTACCTTTAAGTTATTTTCTAATTATGTATAATGCCTAACTTAAGTGTGGGGGGGGAAGGGGGGGGGGAATGAATAGAAAAATTAGACTCGTTATTAAAAGTATAAACTTTTGTTCGCCCTTAGTAATCTAAAAATCTAATCTTATTTTTAATATCTTTTGTCACTTAGGTTAATATATTAGAATAATATAAAATAAATTTTTGAAATCAAAGATGTGTCCCGATTGATAGAGCAGATCCGACTCGGGATCGATGACATTACTTGCGCATTTGTACCAATCACCTAAAAATGTAAGGTTTTAGATCTTAAGGAATTCGGGTATCCATATTTGACACCTAAGATAATTTTTGCCTTTAGCTTTCTCGAGTTAAAGATTGAATGCAATTGCAAGTGTCTCATCCGTCGTTATGGCTGTGTATTTGTAGTTTGTCGCCTTTTCTAGAGCATTGATATCGGTTTAAAAATTATATGATTATGCCGGTGATTTATTGATTCTAGAACTTGTACTTGAAATCATTACGAGACCGCGGTGAGATTACGTTCGCGTGATATAGGTATTTTTAGATGATAAAGAGGCAACTTAGGATTTAACCCAAATAGCCATGCACATATATTTTAGCTAATTACACTAATTTGCTAACCATCCAAATAACCCGCCTGTAACACTCATCTTTAGTGCTAGATTCCTCTAGTTTAACCCGCTAAGCCATTATATTCATTTTTCTCATCCACATAAAAATAAAAAATATATAACCTTTAGCCTAGCCTTAACCCTTGTTGAAAGTTTCCACGGTTGGTTGCTAGTTGCTTGGTATGATTAATTTTTGCTTATGGTTTGCTCGCGCTTTGCTATAAGTGTGTGCCATTTAAATGAAGACGAAGGTTGCAAACTTCGTATTTCGTATTTTTTTGTGGTGTATGCTTATCTCAAGTGTGAGGGAATTGTTAGTTATGTTGAAAAAAAAGAAAAAAAAGTATATAAAAAATTGAATAAAAAAAGGTGATGAATAAGAGCTGGAATGTTGTTGGTGCATGAGACATATTGTTATTTGTGCCGGTTAGATTGAGATAGAGATGAGGTTTAGTTGTTCGATAACCTCTCGGGTTTGTGGATTGTCGTAACTAGCAACATGAGTTTCTTGGACTTGTCGACATGTATATTATAAAACCTTTTCCAGTATATATTTCCCATGCCATATCCACACCCTTATTATCCCTTAGCCTAATGTTATAACCCGAATAAAAGTCCTTTTTTGATATTTATACCTGGTGCTTATGCCATGTCGGTGCAGTTTTGTTTCTTGTACAAGCCTATGACAACTTAATGAATCATGTCTGAGCAATTGAGTGTGATTTCCCTTTTACCCTCTATTACATCACATATGAGTGTTTGAGTGAATTATATTTTTCCTTATTCGTGAGATGCTTAGTCATGTTATATCCGCTTGAGAATCATTGGGTATTGTCAAACATCTCCGTTTTTTCATATTTAAAAATCCAAAAATATTTTTGATAATTCTAATTTTTGTTTTATAAAGCTTATTTAATTCTTTCTTTTGATTGAGGACAAGCAAACCCTTAAGTGTGGCGGGTGTTTGCGCCTTTTGCACTTATTTATAACAAAATAAAAAAAATCAATATTTTCAAAATTTTCAAATTTTTTTAATTTTCCCTTATTTTGTCACCTAGAACCTTGTTTCTAAATTTTTTTTTGCTTGAGGGCAAGCAAAGTTTAAGTGTAGAGGGATTTGATAGCGCTCAAATTATACATATTTTTATATGCATTATCAGTTCTTTTATATACTATTTTGGTTAATAATAAGAACTTTCGATACTTAATCGAGTATATTTGTTATTGTAGACAATGAACTCTTATCTGTCGTCTCCCAATCTTGGTCGTCTGGTCTCTTTGCCTTCTCCTGTGACCTGAATATTAAGAACATAATCAAACGTCTAGGGATGGATTTAAAGGGTTAGGTTTCAAATCAACTTGCTTCCTAAGGTGAGTGATTGTAGTTAAATTCAACCATTTTAATTATATACATATATAATAAATAAGGCTAAATCAACGGTAAAGTATCCCGAGAGGCTTTTAAAAGATTTGTTTCTATCCAAAACAAAATCCCTCAAAAATCTACCCGAGTCGTTCTCCCAACGAGGTGCGAATTAAAAATCGAGAACGTTTGTGATCGCGCGTTTGAATGGTTAAAATAATTTTGGATTTGGTTTTCTAATTTCTATGATTAAAATGCAAAAATGATGAAAGAAAACCTAAAAACGAAAGCTAGAACGAATTTAAACCTAAAAACGAGAACGGGATTCGAAACCCGTTCTTTAAAAAATGAAAATTTGAAATTTTAACCCTACGAAAGCAAATTTAATTTTCCTAAAACCTAAATGATAAAAGAAAATTTTGAAAAAAAGGATTATATTTTTTTGACTTTTTTATAATTTAATATGAATTAAAAACAGTTTTGAAAAGAAAAAATGATTAAAAATAGTAAATGATTTTGGAAAATTCTAAAAAAATACAGAAAAGTAGCTAAAAGTATGCTTGATTTAAGAAAAATAAAACAAAGTTCTCAGCTCATCCCAATAAGCTGAAATAAGCAGAAAATGGCTTATGGGCTATATGGGATAAAAAGAGGGTAAAAGAATATTAAATGCAAACTATGACAGAAAAATCCCAAGGGTGCGTGTGTAGTGCAGTGTGTGTGTAAAGGTTGAGGGTGTTGAGGTCCAAGGTTCGAGCCTTGCTCACCTTGGACTTCCACTTTCCTTTTTTTTTGCAAAATTTTTTTATAGACAAGCTTTAAGAACTTAAAAATAAGCACTTTTAATAAAAAACAACTTTTTTATAAACCACAAATAAGCACTGAAATAAGCTAAAAAGTGATAAAAATGGCTTTTTTACACTAAGACCTAATTAAGCTTACTGTTGGGCTATTTTAAACACAAATAAGCTGGCAAAGAGGCAAATAAGCTAAGAGAGGCCCTACACTACACCTAATAAGCAAGTTTAAACACAAATAAGCAAAGAAGATAAGCTAGAAATGACAAAATCTATAAGAGACTTTTAAACTTAAATTACTAAGCTACAAATGCAAATTAGTTTAAATAAGTTCTACCCTAAGTACAATAAGCTAAAATAAGCACTAACTAACCTAATAGGCAAATATAAACCTAAAAAAAATGGACCAAAAGTGTTATACCCGGTAAAGATAGTGGACCAAAATTGTAGTTTTCTCAAAACCTAAATAAGCACAAAAAACAATAAGCTAAGCTAAGAAAATGCCAATAAGCACTTGGGTAAAAACTGCCAATCAAACAGCTTAAGAACACTTTTTGGGCTTAAATTTAAGCCACTAAAAGGATTCTTATGGGCATATGGATTATATGAGCTTAAAGCCTGACCAAAGGGATTTCTAAAACAGCAAAGTGAAAATGGTTTGAAACTTAAATAAGCTACTAAAAATGCTAAAGAAAATGGCTGTCACTCATTAGCATACTACTTTTGAATTTTCTTAAAATGAAAAATGGCAATAGGCAGGCCAACAAATAAGCTAGAAAATAAAGCCAAATTGAAAAACAAGTTAAAATAGATGGAGACTATCCTCCAATGAGCTTATGCTTAAAATTTTAAAGCCTAAAAACAATTTTAAGTGACTGAAAAATGAAAATGAAAAAGGGGGATTTTGACTAAAAAGAGGACTTGACAGATTTTGTACAAAGTCACCTATGACAAGAGATTCTTAACCACTACTAGACCTACTGCATTAGGACTTAAAATCAACTCAAAGACTAGTTTTAAAAGTTGGCCAAGAAGTCTTAATCCAAATAAGGACTTAAAGCAATTCTGTCACCACAGCTTTAAAAGACCAATTAGAAAATACTTCAAAACAAATTTTTAGAACTAAAAACTTTTGAAAACAGATAAAGAACAACTTAAAAAGGGTTGTACAAGATTGCTAAATGACCCAAATGGTTTTAAAACCACTTTGACCCTTTTTGACCCCTTGTCCCAAACACCCCTTTAATTTTTCAAAGTCAATTTTAAAACAGATTCACAAAGATTTAAACAAGGAAATTTGAAAACAGATAAAAAAGCAAACACTAATGAGCAATAAGCAGTAAATAAAACACAAAAATAAGCACTTAAATAAGCAAAAGAGTAATAAGCAGAATATGGGCTATTTTAGACAGTTTTAAAGTAAAACATGAACAAAGCACATTAAAGCAAATATCAAACATAAACAGGCATAAATAACACTAATAAGCAAGAAATAAGCACATGAATAGTAAATAAGCAAAATTTGAAAAAGTGAACTTACAATTACCCTTGCTCAAAACAGGGCAAATAAAGGATTCTACAAGCTCTAGCTTGTCAAAGACAAGCTAGTGTGGTCTTAAAAGCTCTTCCCTTGCTAGCTTTTCTTCTAAATTCAGCTGAGGTACTTTGAGAGTGGAATTTTTTTTGTGATTTTTGGCTTTTTAGACTTTTAAAGACGTAAATGAAAAATAAACTTATACAAGTTTTTAATGTCTTAAAAGCTTATAAAAGAGCTAAATAAAACAATATTTAAAAGACAGTAATTTAAATGACAATAGTTTAAAGAAAACACTTAAATTTCATTAACTTGAAAAGAAATTACAATGCAAGAAATTTAAAAGACAAGTATTTAAATGACAATAAAAGTAAATTGCAGTAATTAAAATTGGTACAAATGTTGTTTACAAGCTTTTGACTTAAACAAAATTCGACAAAAGGAAAATGAACTACACTATGCCTATTTATACTAAGTCTTGGCCTCTTCTCTTGTGTTTCTTCTGAGAGTGCTCAAGGCTGGTGTGCTTGTTGTGTGAGTATGAGCCCATAGTCAATCTTGGCCTTTAATCTTTCTTGGTGCCCAATCCTCAAATCGCGACTTTTGATTTCTTGTTGTTTTCCATTGTCCAATGGGGAGGTTTGGGATTGCCAAGGTGGCAATGACTTCTAGTAGGGTTTAGGATGGAGGGTGATGTTTTTGTCTGGGTGCAGGGGAAGTCAATTTTTGGGAAGATAAACAGTATAAAGGTTGTTTTGGGTGGGAAATTTTGTTTTGGTTAACAGGGTGAAAGTATGTTGATTATTGACAGGTTAGGTCCCTCTGCGTGTATTGTATGTTTTCAAGTTAAGTCCTTTGTGGTGTGTTGAATTTTGAGGGTTGGCAACATTAGTCCCTTAGGGTGATATGTGTTGTTACATGTATGATCCTTGTGGTCTAACGACAAAGGGGTAAAAGGGCTAATGAGTTAACTGTTTGGTAAAGGGTTGGATTGGGCATTGTTTGGGCCGGTTTGCTTTAAGCTTATACTTTGGGCTTAAATAAGACTTAAGTCTTATAAGTCTTGTACATAAATGCTTAATGGGCTGACCCGACCCATTAGATGGGTACGGGTGGGTCCATTAAGTATTTCTTCAGTTCTGGCTTTGACTTTGACTATGACTTTTTGGGGTTGACTTTGACTTTGACGCTTTTCCATTCCGTGCTCGGTTTTGTCATTTTTGGCTTTGTTTTTCGTCCTTTTGTCGGATATCCGTTTCCTGCACAATATAACTGAAAACATACAAATACAATGTATTTTTGGTACATTTTTGGTCATTTAAGTCCGGTTATTATGGAAAATGGTATGTGTATTTAAGCACATACCAATACGCCGCACACTTTCCTGTCTGGAACTAAACAAAATGCTTATTTATTTGTTTTTATACGAAAATTGCTTGAATTAAAAATTGCCATCCGTTTGTTGATAATGTGTAAGTGTTAGAAGCTACTATTATCTGTTTTAACTAGCCCACTAATGGTTGTTCTAATGTTGTGTTATTTTTTAAGAATTATGAATCCCAATTCGAGTCTTGGAAAATTTTGATTAGGGTACAATGTCATTGAAATCTCAAGTGACAAGGTTGAAGGATCTGGAGACTGGAATTCTCTAGAATCTAAGGACACAACTAGTAGTTGAAAATCCCCGTTTTTACCATTTTTAAATGTATTCACTTATTCCTACACATATTTTTGTTCTTTTCATTTTTCTCATCATCATTTTTTTTGTACTTTTCATATTAAGCAACTAACTAGAACGTTTGACTTTCGTTATTTTTATAACTTTTAGGGATCATAGAACAAGATGCATTTTAATCCTAAAATGCCCCAAAAAGGATAAATTCATCGTCCCCGACTTTTCATTTATTCCAAACCAAGCTTAAAACGAAATCACCGTTAAATATAAGTTAAGATGCTAACACTACTCATATTTGCAACTTGTGAACTTTTCACTCCGACAATTATTATACATATTAGGTGAATGTGCCATTTCGAATTTCAACTATGGATCAACGTTTTTCAAAAATCTATGCTTCACGTTCCACCCGAGAATAATGAGTTTGAAGGCGAGATCATCCCATGTAGCGACTTTCGTCTCGGCACATCCCAACCTTGCGGCTAAGTGACCAGGCTTTTGACACCCCACAGAGACTAGTATCGGGACTCACGGACCTTCGGTTTCAAAGACTCTTAGGTTTCCCATATACTCATAGCTTATTTAGAAAAACTTAAAATGAAATAGTCTTAGTTCAAAAGCATATTTAAATTTAAGAAAAAGAGATTTTCCCTATATTTATTAATTCACATTATTTCACACTTAATATAATTACACATCCATTAAACTAATGAAATCCTCGACCTTTTAGAAGGCTGCAACATCGTTTGTGAACCGGCAAGACGCAGCAAACTTTTATCTGTCTCGGATTATTATTCTTACTATGGGCTTTCTTTAGAAGGCTGCAACATCGGTTGTGAGCCGGCAAGATGCAGCAAACTTTTATCAGCCCACAGTTTATATTATTACTCATCATTCATTCATTTCATGTTTTTTCATTTTACACTTTTTATTACCATGATATATAGAGAAAATTTCGTTTTAGAAAATTTAAGTATAAATTTAAACTAAGACTAAAATTATTATTGACTACAATTCAAAAAATTGTTGATTTAAGTTTAATTTTAAAAAATAGCACGTATTATTAGTCCGGTTAGGAGCTTATGGGAGAAAAAGCCACAAATTACACACATGAGCTTGTAAGATTTCCAAATAATCCTTGTTTAGCATCTAACTCACACTTAACTCTATCATTTTTTTGTTCTTCGTGAAGATCCGCGAATGCTTAGTCTAAAAGTTAAGGAACAAGCTAGAGCTCAAAACGCTCGATCGAGTCAAAATTTATTCTTATTCTACCCTGTAGGAAAGTCAAAATTGTGACAAAACACTTATTTTATTTTTGAAAATTTTTTAATTTTTTTTCATTTTTTTGAAATTTTGGTGGTAAAAATAGGATTACGTGAAAACAACAACTGCAGGCACAATCAAATCAAAGATCCCCCCCCCATACTAGAATTAAACATTGTCCTCAATGTTTTAAGAAGGGTCTCTACGTAAATCCTAATCCGTTTATTAAGTGTGCTTAAAGAAAAACGTTAGTCGATAAGATTTGGATATCGGATTCCCAAATTGAAGCTGAGGATGTGAAGCTCTTGTGATCAAGGGACAAATCCGCAAGCACGAGAGGCTTCAAAAATTTGGGATATCCTGGACAATACAACGCAAAACACGAAACATGGAAAAGGAAAGAGGCGAGCCTCTCACACAACAAAAAACTTATTCATTACTACATAACTTAGCATACTACTACTACGATAATATAGGATAAGCATGGGTTGCCACCCACTAAGCACTTGTTTAAGGTCACTTAGCTTGACCCAATCCCCCCATACTTGAATTTGTCAAGGGGGACAGAAATGGAGATACAGGACATCCAAAATACGGATGTTCTCTCCATAAGAGCAAGGAAAAATCTCCACCGGGCTTTCAAAAATTTTAATAACTTGGAAAGCTTTAGGGCCCCGATGAGATAGTTCCGGGAGAAGAGAAGTATGAACTATTTTAGAAGTGAGAATCCCGGGGTTGAAAACTTTTTCCTCATTTTCTGACGAAAACGAGAGTAAAGCTCCGAGCCTGGGAACTTCCTTGTGGAAAGGAAGTTCATAAAGAGGAGGATTAAAATCATCAAGAATTAAAGAAGCATTAGTGGTCTTCTTTACATTCTTTTCCGATGTTGCACAATTGGTGACTTCAAAGAGGTTTTCATGAATGAGTATACCGGGATTAAATACCTTGTCCTCGTTGTCGGTCGAAGGCAAAGCATCAACCTTGGAAAAATCCTTATAGAAAAAAAAAAAAAAAAAAAAAAAAAAAAAAAAAAAAAAAAAACAAAAACAAAAAAAAAAAAAAAAAAAAACGCGAGTCCACTCTGGAAAAATCCTTCCACAATCAACTTCCTCACCTAACTCCCTCCCTATAAACTCAAATCAAAACAAACACTCCTACCCAATTCACAACCAACTACACCACAACATTAACTCACAACAAATAACACCACCAACAAACCATATTTTCATTACACCTATCATAACCTTTTCCAAATCCCATTACACCCCCTCCAATACCACTATCCAAAACACCCTCACATCTCTATTACCAAAATCCTTCAAATTACCCCCCACCAACTAACCAACTACCTCACTTCAATACCCCCTCCACTCTCCTCACACGCTCACACTCTCTCATCACAACCCCATATCATATTCTCCCTAAACCTCTCAACCACCCCTCCCCCCCTAACACTACCTTCCCATTTCTCACTATCCTCTCTATTATAACAACCTCCAAAAATCCCTTCTTTTAATTTCATCCTTCAACACAAACAATAATTACCAATCACAATTTTCACCTCAATCCAAAACCCAACAAACCAAACAATCATTCTACCTATATATTTCCTCCTCCTCCTAAATTAAAATATTAACTCCCACTTATTTTTCAACCCACCCACTTTAAAAAAAAACATTCTTTCTCACATATTAAAACACCTCAAACTCCCCTAAAACCCAACATAAAATTCACAACATCACACAACAATTAACATACCCCTTCATCAAACCTTACATCTCCTATCTCTCCTCTATTTCAATCCAATGTATCTCAATCTATTTCACCCCAAAAAATCAAAACACCATTATCAACCATATAATACCACCCCTCCATAATACAATAAAAATCATAATTAACTAAATACCAAATCAATACTTATACCATACGACACCCCATCTAATCATACATACCCGTACTTTCACAAATCAAAACAATCCTACAACATAGCAACGGCCGCCTGCTTCCGCCTAAGCAATAAACCCACGAAGAGTGGTGGCACGTTAACCGCACTCTATACAAACCATGACAACATTAGCTTGAAAATTTGATAACTTATCAACCAGTAACAAAGTAATCTCAAGCCCCACAACATATCCGACAGGGAGTCAAATATCCCGCGCCTTAAAACACTTTCAGCGAGTAAATTTTGTTACAGAAATAAATCTGGGTTATTCCCTAACCTTTCTTTCCACACCCGAGAATGGCCAACAACGTCATGCTTCCGCACAATAACATCCTCTGTACCGTGTGTCTTGTTTTTTATGGGTTACGGTTTGCACTTGAGCCTCATCGTGTATAAAACCCTCCCGGAATGAAGATAACTTTCTTCTCATGTGCGTCAGCTCTCTAGGCGCTTGTTTTGGGTACTTAAACAGTTCTTGTTTTAGAGTTTGAACGCTAAGCAATTTTCATTGAGGGGTGTGTTTGCTAATTCTATAAGTTTCTCCTTATTGGAAAGGAGAGACTTAAGCATTTTTTGGTATTTCGGGATTAGAATCAAAGCATCGGCAAGAGAGATATTGATGTGAAGTTGTTTGAACATTTGCCAAAAATTGTGGATTTGGACATCATCTTTTTCTTTTTGTTTCTCTTGGTTCATTCTTGACGGATAAGGGATATGAGGATAAGGAGGATTCCTTTGGTGAACCACATAGTTTCGTTGAGAAGGAGGTTTAGCTTTTTGGACGAGAGGAGGTGGGACTTTAATGGTATACTCACCATGTTCCAGGTTCGTTAAATTCAACCTTTTTAATTATATAAATATATAATAAATATATATATAATAAGGCTAAATCAAGGGTAACGTATTTCGAGAGGCTTTTAAAAGATTTGTTTCTATCCAAAACAACATCCTATAAATCTACAGAGTCATTCTCAATCGAGGGTGCGGAATGGAAAACTGGAGAAACGTTTGTGATCGCACGTTTGAATGGTTAAAATAATTTTGGATTTGGTTTTCTAATTTCTATGAATAAAATGCAAAAACGATGAAAGAAAACCTAAAAATGAAAGCTAGAACGGATTTAAACCTAAAAAGGAGAACGGGATTCGTAATCCCGTTACTTTCAAAAAAAAATTTTTGAAATTTTAACCCTACGAAAGCAAATTTAATTTTCCTAGGACCTAAATGATAAAAGAAAATTTTGAAAAAAAGGGTTATATTTTTTTGACTTTTTTATAATTTAATATGAATTAAAAACAGTTTTGAAAAGAAAAAATGATTAAAAATAGTAAATGATTTTGGAAAATTCTGAAAAATACAGAAAAGTAGCTAAAAGTAGGCTGATTTAAGATAAATTAAAATAAAGTTCCCAGCTTATCCCAATAAGCTGAAATAAGCAGAAAATGGCTTATAGGCTATATGGCCTAAAAAAGGGTAAAAGAATATTAAATGCAGACTATGACAGAAAAATCCTAAGGGTGCGTGTGTAGTGCAGTGTGTGTGTAAAGGTTGATGGTGTTGAGGTTCAAAGTTCGAGCCTTCCTCACCTTGGACTTTCACCTTTCCTTTTTTTGCAATTTTTTTTATAAACAAGCTTTAAGAACTTAAAAATAAGCACTTTTAATAAAAACAACTTTTTTATAAACCACAAATAAGCACTGAAATAAGCTAAAAAGTGACAGAAAGGGCTTTTTTACACTAAGTCCTAATTAAGCTAACTGTTGGGCTATTTTAAACACAAATAAGCTGGCAAACAGGCAAATAAGCTAAGAGAGGCCCTACACTACACCTAATAAGCAAGTTTAAACACAAATAAGCAAAGAAGATAAGCTAGAAATGACAGAATCTATAAGAGACTTTTAAACTTAAAATACTAAGCTACAAATGCAAATAAGCTTAAATAAGTTCTACCCTAAGTACAATAAGCTAAAATAAGCACTAACTAACCTAATAGGCAAATATAAACCTAAATAAGCACAGAAAACAATAAGCTAAGCTAAGAAAAGGCCAATAAGCACTTGGGCAAAAACTGCCAATCAAACAGCCTAAGGACACTTTTTGGGCTTAAATTTAAGCCACTAAAAGGATCCTTATGGGCATATGGCTTATATGAGCTTAAAGCCTGACCAAAGGGCTTTCTAAAACAGCAAAGTGAAAATGGTTTGAAACTTAAATAAGCTACTAAAAATGCTAAAGAAAATGGCTGTCACTCATCAGCATACTACTTTTGGATTTTCTTAAAATGAAAAATGGCAATAGGCAGGCCAACAAATAAGCTAGAAAATAAGGCCAAATTGAAAAACAAGTTAAAACAGATGGAGACTATCCTCCAATGAGCTTATGCTCAAAATTTTAAAGCCTAAAAACAATTTTAAGTGACTGAAAAATGAAAATGAAAAAGGGGGATTTTGACTAAAAAGAGGACTTGACAGATTTTGTACAAAGTCACCTATGACAAGAGATTCTTAACCACTACTAGACCTACTGCATTAGGACTTAAAATCAACTCAAAGACTAGTTTTAAAAGTTGGCCAAGAAGTCTTAATCCAAATAAGGACTTAAAGCAATTCTGTCACCACAGCTTTAAAAGACCAATTAGAAAATACTTCAAAACAAATTTTTAGAACTAAAAACTTTTGAAAACAGATAAAGAACAACTTAAAAAGGGTTGTACAAGATTGATAAATGACCCAAATGGTTTTAAAACCACTTTAACCCTTTTTGACCCCTTGTTTCAAACTCCCCTTTAATTTTTCAAAGTCAATTTTAAAACAGATTCACAAAGATTTAAACAAGGAAATTTGAAAACAGATAAAAAAGCAAACACTAATGAGCAATAAGCTGTAAATAAAACACAAAAATAAGCACTTAAATAAGCAAAAGAGTAATAAGCAAGAAATAAGCAAACATAAACAAGCATAAATAACACTAATAAGCAAGAAATAAGCAGGAAATAAGCACATGAATAGTAAATAAGCAAAATTTGAAAAAGCCAACTTACAATTACCCTTTCTCAAAACAGGGCAAATAAAGGATTCTACAAGCTCTAGCTTGTCAAAGACACGCTAGTGTAGTGTTAAAAGCTCTTTCCTTGCTAGCTTTTCTTCCAAATTCAACTGAGGTACTTTGAGAGTGGATTTTTTTGTGATTTTTGGTTTTTTTATACTTTTAAAGACAGTAATTAAAAACAAACTTATACAAGCTTTTAATGTCTTAAAAGCTTATACAAGAGCTAAATAAAACAGTGTTTAAAAGACAGTAATTTAAATGACAATAGTTTAAAGAAAACACTTAAATTTTATTAACTTGAAAAGAAATAACAATGCAAGAAATTTAAAAGACAAGTATTTAAATGACAATAAAAGTAAATTGCAGTAATTAAAATTGGTACAAATGTTGTTTACAAGCTTTTGACTTAAACAAAATTCGACAAAGGGCTAATGAGGTACACTAGCTACTATTTATACTAAAAGTCTTGAGCTTCACTTGTGTTTCTTCATAGAGAGAAAATCAAGGAGTGTGTTTGTTGTGTGAGTAAGATCCCATAGTCAATCTCAGCCTTCAAATTATCTTGGAGGCTAAGTCGTTTGATCTCACCCTTCATTTTCTTGTCTTTCTCTTGAGCCAATGGGATCATAGGGGATTGCCAAGGTGGCAATTGGACGTTTGTGAAGTGGGGTGAGATGGGAAAATGACAGGTTTGTTGTGGGGTTCGTTTGGGGAAGATAAACATTGAACGAGGGATAGTGATGGGTTTTGATTTAGGCGGGAAAGTTTAGTTAACTAAGAGAGCAGGGTATAAGTTTTGGGAAATGGCAAAATAGGCCCCTGATTTTGTGTTGTTATATTGCAAGTTTAGCCCTTGTAGTGATAAGAAGGTTTGAGGACCTGTCAAGATTAGCCCTCCAATGTTTTATGTTGTTTTGCAAACTTGGTCCTAGGGACTTAACAGATTTGGATATGAAAGGGTTAAATGGCTAACATTGGTTAAGTTCAAATTGGGCCTTGTTTCATTGTTTGGGCCGTTTGGATAATAAAAGGGTATTTGGGCTTGTTAATAGACTTTGGGCTTATGGTCTTCATATAATATACTAATGGGCTGACCCGGCCCATTAGATGGGTTCGGGTGGGCCCATTAAGTATTCTTCGGTTACGGCTTCGGCTTTAACCTTTGACTTTTTGGGACTTTGACTTTTATTTGACTTTTATTTGACTTTATCTTTTTCACGCTCTTCCATGCTCTTTCATTCCATGCTCGTTTTTGGCTTCGTTTTTCGTCGTTTTCTCGGATATCCGTTTCCTACACAATATAAATGAAAACATAAAAATACAATGTATTTTTGGTATGTTTTTGGTCATTTAAGTCCGGTTTTAAAGGTCAAATGTATGTGTATTTAGGCACATACCAGTGAGTCTAAGGAACGCCACATTCATTCTCTTGAAAATTAGGACCTAAAAGCTAAGGCGGGTCAACTTTCTGATTTTGACCATTTAAAGCGTAAAGAATGGCTTATGGATCTTCAAGTCTTAGAGCAATTGGATAGGGATGATATTAAGCAAAAAAGTATATTTAGATGGGCGGTTGAAGGAGACGATAACTCTTAGTTCTTCCATTCCTTACTCAGAAATAAATTTGCTAACTTCTCTATTAAATGTATTTGTTAGCCTCAAATATTATGTCAATCTCTGTCTTTATCTTACTTATGTAGTAATAGGCTAGAAGGGTAAACGGGCTCGTAATCGTAAGCTAATCTTGTACTAGTATCGGGTTTAAACCCATTTGTAATCCCGAGCCCGGCCTAAGACAAATACCCCGGCCCACTAAAGCCTAATATGGCCGGCCCCCATTGAGTATAAATACCCCTCTCCAAATGTGGAAAGGGTGTTGGTCTCATTTGTATTTTTGTGCAAGGTAATCAACCATCTCATTTTCTCTCTCTAGTTTCTCTCTCTAAAATTCTTTCTTTATTTTCTCATCTTATTTTTCTGGTTCAAGTATGAAGTGAAGGTGTTTATTGGGTTCTGACATTTGGTATCAATCGCCACGGGGGTGATTTAGTTTTGGTTCGTGTTTTTTTTACAATTTTTTTGGTTCGAATTTTTTTTTACCTTTAAAAGTGATTTTAATCTTTCTTTTCATTCAAGGTTTTATCTTGTCTAAGGATTAGAAAGTATCAAGATTCATCTTTACATTTGTTAGTATTTTTTTGTGGTTTTTTATGACTTTCGGATAGAAAAAATGTTGTTCCGAATTTGAAAAAAAAACTAACGCAATATAGTACTACCGAATTTGATTTTAATAAAAAAAGAGTACATCGAATTTGTGTATATATTTCGAATTTCAAAATTGATAATCAAAACAAACCCAAGCACAGTTGGTTTATGTGGTGGTGTTAAGATTTTATTAGAGAGGTCATTGGTTCAATTCTAGCAAAGTGTTAATTGTCTTATTTTTTATATTCCGAATCTGTCATATATATCGAGTTTGGGCATTTATAACACAAATACACCTCTAGCTCAGTTAGTTTGTGTGTTGTGT
>BQNB010053321.1:15576-40068 GCA_026074375.1 Tanacetum coccineum | reverse complement strand
GCAAGTAATGTAATAAAGCAAAAAATTTCCCCGTATAATTGTGATAATAGTAAAATAGGTTGATGAAATTTCTTGGGTTGTTATATATACAAGTTGCTAGATACTTTTTCCAGACCGTTACCATGATAAAGACACGACTATTTACAACGTCTTGATCATCGATCAAAAACAACAACCTAAGTCGGCGTTCCCGTAACGGTCAACTTTCCAATCATCCCAAAACTTTACATACTCTTACAAGGCAAGTGGCGATATCGTCCACTTTGTACAATACTCTACATCGTAGATTTTTTAGACATATCAACGAATAATCGATCCTTCGTGTAATTCCTTCGGTAATTCCTTTGCGAAACGATTATCTTCAAACTTTCTTCTCTTTCTTTTTTGTTGCATTTTTCTAATTTTTTTGATTTTTTTCATCTAACTATATACGAAACTCGGAGTAGTTTCACCATCTTCACAATCATAATAATTCCGGATAATTCCTTTGATAGTTTCTTCATTCTTCAGACTCACCATTAATTGTGATGGTAGTAAAATCACATGAGTTTTGACTATAATATACATTTTCATTTGCAATGTGCAAATTTACAACCTCACCAAAGATATAAAATGACACAAGACTCGATAAATACAAACTTTACACTTTAAGCAACTAGCAATTTTAAATTAAACTTAATCTAACAGGATAGGTTAAGGTGTAAGGGTGTAACAAAACAAATAGTTGGTGTAATTCCTAAAGGATTGGCTCTACGGGTTATTCTAGTGGATCTTCACTCTAAAGATGAGAGTGGAAAAGGGTTTAAACTGGAGGTTAACTAACTCCAATTAAATCCATAATACTCATTATTGTGGTCTCGAATAGATATACCAAACCAAGTTCTAAAGTCTACAACATCACCAACACACTCATATTTTGTAGAATTTGGGTAAACATTTGGAAACAGAAAGGCTAAATCCTCACAATATCTAACATGGGTTATTGTGTGCCAGTTATGTATCATGCAATTTCACAAAAGTATGCTTGATTTTTTTTAAATTTGAGCATAATTTAAGCATTTTAGTTTGAAAAATAGGACAAGTAAACATTCTAATTTCATCCCCCCACTTGAATTATACAACGTCCTCGTTGTATAGATAAACATTAAATACAGGAATTTAAAAAGAATTAGAATGAGAAATTCCCTGATATTTGCTCGGTAGATTCTCCAAGTTGCGTTTATGAGCAAGACTGTGTGCTGGAAAAGCGTCTAAATCCTAGCACGAACAACACACACACTGAATTCTAGAAAATATGCATTCCACCAACATCGTCGATATTTCTTTCACGAGGTCCTGTATTAAACATAGGAAAAACGTATATTCCTATCTCGTCATCTACGATTAATTTAAACTAAACTAAACAAACTAAATATGGGTCACTCTGGTGGATACGCCATATCAAATTAATGAATACGCCGTATTCCAAAACTGACAATAATGTTTTTTAAAGTGCATAAAAAGTAAAGACTGATAACGTCCAAACAATCAATACGCCATATGGTATGGGGCGGATACATCGTATTGATGTCTGGGAAGACAGACTCGATAAAATTAAATAACAATCCGGGTTGTCTCCCGGGAAGCACTTTTGTTTACAGCGAAGTTTTTAAGTTAGACTTTTCTTCAGCTTCCTCTTTATTTGGTGCGCGTCACCTTCCATCCTTCGTCCTTTTTATGAAAAATATCTTGATAGATTTTGGATATATTATCTTTACTTCTCTCCTAAATATCATATTCATAACTTCTTATAGCAATATATTCTTCATTGGGTCCAAGCGAGTATTGGATCGCTTCAAACTTTTCTGCTTTGCACCTTCTTTTGTTAGGTAGCTCTTTGATAGAATTGGATGTATTACTATATTTGCATTTTGTCTGACATTGTTTTTCAATGTCACGTACTTCATAGGCTTTGAAGAACGAATCAGTACATGTTGGGCGGGTTGTTCATATTAGATTCCTTCATTCTTATTGCTCGGAATACGTTTATCCACGTTCTCATTTTCAATTTCCATTTATCCATGAGTGAAAAATCACCTTTTGAGTCCTTCCATCCACTTTCCTATGGTTGTTTTACGTTTGATAAGAATTCAAGTGGATCAATCCCCTAGTTCTCTCCTTTGTCCAACATTTCATCTTCTCCATCGTATGATTCGGGATAGAATCTACAGAATAATTTCTCAACAAGTTCCTCCCAAGTGGTGATTTTTTCATCTCCCTTACTAATCCATCATTCTTTAGCATCGTCGGCTAACGAGAGACGAAAGACTTTCATTCGTAGTTAATGGGAATCCACGCCAGGAACGTAGATCAAATCAACCATTTTAAGTACCTTAGCAATGTGATCCACCATGTCTTCATTGTACATTCTGTGATATATGTTCTTTCTTAATTCTACCAAAAATTCCTTGCTGGGTTCAATGTTTATGTCGTTACTGGTGATAGAAATATTTAATTCAGTTGGAGCTTTTTTCATGTTATCAGATAGAATTGGTTCAGCCATGACTTCTTGTAGTTCCTTCTTCAATCAACTAGTCTGATAAGTTCATCCTATAACAAAAGGTAAAAATATAAGCAGGATTGCTCTGAAGAAAGGTTAGAAATTTTTTTTGGCAGGAAAGTCAAAAAGAAAACCAATAATTTCTGTATTAGCTGATAGGGATACCGCCGTATCCAATGGAAGTGATAGCGCGAAATTAATATGTTGGGATGAATACGTTGTATTGGACAAAAAACTGATACGCCGTATCCGTTGGAAGTGGATACGTCATATTTCCAACTGTCACCAGAACATGTGTGTTTAAGATAAACAATTCAAATGCGCAAACAATTAGAATTACACAAATATATACAAGCAAACCTTAAATACAAAGTATACAAAAATTACAGAATATACAAAAATATACACTAATCTAAATTACCTCATCCTACGGGTTAGACCTAATCAAAATGTTAAAAACAAAACTATCAAAATAAAACTCAAGATTTAATTTTCATTCCCCGGCAGGGCGCAAAAACTGATTGCTGTCAGTGTATTGGTTATTTTATTGATTCAAGTTTTAAATTTATAAATTTTATTGCCCCCACCCCCCCCCCTACTAACAAAAAGTAACACTTTAACGGGCAGTGTACCCGGTCGGTAGTAGTTTCGTGGTAAGTAGGGTGTCGAACACTTGAAGCGAGGTTAAATCTCTCAATTCAATAATATCTAAGTTACCATATGTATGTTAAATTCTATTCTATCGCTAATCCATGTTAAACCTATGTCAGTCTAAATCCTAATTCTAACAGGAAAAGGGGGGTTTTCAGCCTGAGAGACTGGCACAGTTTGGTTGGTGACTACAATCAATTCAAGGCACTTTTACCCACGCAAGCTAATTAACAAAAGATAAAAGAGCGGTCAAACCTTATATAAGAAAACTGTATTAACCATTATTAATCCGATTAGAAAGTTGGTTTGTTTATTAAGTGCAATGATTTCTTCTCTCGAGGTGGCATATCATTCTTAAGACTTAGGCGTTACATCATCCTAAGACCTAGACACATTAATTATGTCACAGTTAAAGCATCCGCATAAAGCATCTTATTTGTTGATTATAATCTATCTTAGGGATTAAAGCAATGGTGATCTTGTTAAACCCTAGCTCATAGAGACTTTACCCACTTAGTGCTTAATGGCAATTTATACACTAGTAGTCCACTTGTCCAACTATCCAATGGAATCAGAACGTTACTTGTTGAATTATCTAGGTCACCTGCTAGTCAACACGATCAATAAAAACACCCCAAAATTGGGTCGCAGTAGAATATGGGTTAGGGGTGGTACTTCATAGATCAATAACACAAGATATATATAAGAATGACCAAAAAGTCATTTAAACCGATACATTGGATTTAGCAAAGTATTTGTTACAAAAGCCCGAAGCTTCACTTGTTCAAAGTACATATTACAAAGATTCTAGTTCATTTTAAATAAATAACTTATACATATCTTCTACAAAAATAACTCAATACTTATCTTCGTAAGTATTCTTGTTCTCCAATCCTTTTTCTTGTGTTTATCCATTTGACAGTAGAAACTTTTCCAAGTAGTTGTAATCTTTCAGCAGTTTAAACCAGCAGAATTAACTTTTAAACTAGTAGCACTAACTGAGCACAAGCAGTAGTAAGTTACACTAACAGTACTACCTTTATACTAGCAGTTGTAACTTTATTCTAGCAGTACTGACATATACTAGCAGTACTAACTTTTGTACTAACAGTACTAATATATACTAACCGTAACAACTAGTAGTAGTAACTTTATACTACCAGTACTAACTACTTAGCATAATTTTGATTAGTATCATCAACAGTACAAAGTATACCTGAGTAGTATTAACTCTAAGAATCATCTTGACGTCTTTAAATCCCAACAGACTATGTAGACCAGTTTGTAAAAAGAATTGTAAATGCACATGTAATGAATTCAAACCCATCATGTAAATGAAGTTGGTAACAAGCATGTTCTCACCCCAAAAGTTGTAAAGTATATGTAAAACAAGTAAAACATGGGGCTATAAACTCACCTCGAGTTAATGATTATCACAGAATAACAGAAAATGCGTCACGGTAATGATTGAATGCAACCTAATTAAACATAGGTCATATAAGTACTAAGCACTTTGATTAACTAATACAATATATAATTTTATATAGCTACATCACCATCTAATTGCGTTTATGAAATTATATTTATAAAGTAAAAACGTTTATAAATATCTCTTTAGTAAAAACGGCGTAACTTTATTGTTTTAAGCCCGTTTCTTACGTTTCTTATGCCCACGCTTTCGTATTAAGACGAGTTATCAAAATATTATATTTTCATATTTTCAACCTACTGATGAACAGTAATTTTTACTATTCATATACTTTTATAAAAAAATTATAAAATTAATCGTCGTAAACTCGTAAATGTCGTATCTTATTCATTTTAACTCCGTTTTTAGTGATTCTTTAGAGCACGTCTTTGAAATTAAAAGTTTTATCAAAGTATGATATTTTTCAAAAAAACATATCTAATATGAATAGTAATTTTTACTGTTCATAGTTTATAATTTTTTTTATAAACTTTAATTATTGTAAACTTGCGAAATTCATAACTCCTTCGTTATTGATACAAAAATTATGATTCTTAATGTTTTGCAAATTGTTTTAATAAAATTTCTTTTATAAACTCGTTTATTATCGTATAACTTGTAAATTACGTATCTCCTTCGTTATAACCTTTTTGGAATCCTCATGAGATGTAGTATTTTATAAAAATATAAAATAAATACTTTTTATTTCGAATTCTAACAGAAGGTTTTGGTCATTTTGTATAAAAATGATTAGAACTTGATTTTATACCTTTTTAGTTTAGCCACTTTGTTACAAGTCCATTACAACACTTAATATCACATGTATTACATCCTTAGAGTCGCTAGTCCATGATTTGTCCAAAGATTGTACAAGAATTACAAGATCCATAAGTATACACACCTATTTGTTCATAAACCTTTATAAATACACTTTTTAGGTAACTTGTTTATATAAGCTTTTTATACATAAACGACACTTGCACAATACTTATATTTCAATTATAACATGATATTAACAATCATATATCATATGTTAAAGTATACCAAATCATAAACAAGTGTAAAAATCCATTTTACAAGTAAATAAGTTCCTTAGATGGTGATTAACTATACAAACATTATATATGCATAAAATCACAAATGTAAAGAGATTAAGGTTTTTAGATAACATTAATATGATGTAGGATGATGAACAATATGATCTAAACCCTTGTTTAGCTACTTAACCCAAGCTTCCAAGTCTATGAAAACCCTAAATCCAAAGAAACCCTAATCTTGATCCTTGCTTGTTTAACCCTTGTAAACCCTAAACCAAGCCCTTCTAAACACCTAAGGTTATCTTAGATATCATGTAGAAATATGTGTAATTTTTGTATATTAATTTTGTATGGATTTGGTATGAGTTTGGAAGTTAGCCGTGGGTTTTTGAGAGCAACAAGGAGAGAAAAAGTGTTGTTTTCACCCAAGAAATGAAATGTGTGTGTGTGTATCTTTCTAGTGAAAAGCTTATATACTCTCAAGACTAGTCAAAGAAACACTTAGAGGAAATCAAGGAAAGTCTTGGTCAAGCGTAGGAAAGTCTTGAGAAAAATATCTAAATATTCCTAAAAGGTGAGATCATCCCATGAAATTTAGAGGAGGTGTTTTGTAGATAAAATCTTTGTATCTCTCCTCCTATATCCGGTTATATATGTATATATGTGATGTTATTTTGTAAATTTTGAGTATTGGGTATAATTGTGGGTATTTATTAGAAGAGTCGAAGTTTGGTGGTTCTGTCTTGCCTAACGCATTTTTGATTACGCGAAAACCGTAAACACTTTACGCAACCAATAAAAGTAAAATGAACAAAGTTAATAATTATCATTAAAATAATTACTTAACACTTGCTTGATGTAAACATTTAATTGTTTGATGCCCGTTTTCGTTGAATGATCATTTTTAGTTTACACGATTTAGCTAAACGTTGGAAATTTAAAGTGAACGTGTAAAAGTTTAAAATAAATAGTAGGATGTTTATTGATGTAAAAAGGTGTGAAAATGTAAGTTGTTACAGTCTCCCCGTGTTAAAGGAATTGCGTCCCGCAATTCAGTTCGAGTTGCCTTCCGGAATAGTGTTGATGAAGAGGTGTAAATGCTCATCTTAATCCTCCCAATACGTGCTAAGTGAATTTGCTATCTTAATGTAGAATTTCATTAGTACAAGTCTTAATAACTTGATGACGTTTAACTTGCCGTCGGGTTTGTGCTATGATGAGTAATGATAATCATGCGCCTTCTTGATTAAGAATGGTGTAAAGATGATGTCGACTTTATTGGCAAGATGGTGTAAGAAGTAAGCATAGTCATCATGATTATTAGTTGGATTTCTCGTGATAAATACGTTCTATGAATGCGCACACGTCTTTGATATAAATAGAAAATTATTTTCTTAACAAGAAGTTTTAGGGTGACTACTCTCAGCATGGCATGGTCCTTCCTGAATTATACATAGTTGATCGGGCCATGTATAATTGAGTACTAATGATGCATTGCTCATTTTCGTCAAAATAGCGTTATGATTTCAAAATAGTGGTGGGAGTGGGTTATATAAACGAGTGGAGAATTAAAGTAAATTTAACGAAATTTTCATAACACATTGATTTGATAGATAATTTAAAATCATCCCCATAGTACAACGAACATGTAAAAGGAAGTATAATGTGAATTCCTTAAAGGAAGTAGAGTCTAAGAAAGGAAATTCCATCTTAGGTTTCACTAGGTAAGACGGGTCACACGATAACCAAGGTGCTTCAACAATATGAGACGGGTGTTCAAATTCGGAGTTTCAAATCATGCTTGATATATCACACGATATGAATAACAAGTTAACATATTAAGAGTCCTACGTATTATCCTTGTAATTTTGCCAGAACGTCCGAGTGAATTCATTCACAATGAAGATGGAAATCCTGCTTGAGCCAACATCAAACAAGCTCATGGTAGGTGACTTGTGGGATTCTATATGAATCAAACTTGTGACAACTGGAAAGAAATGATGGTGCGATTCTGTAAGAATCAAACTTGTTCCAGGTTAGGAATTGACGATTGATGAAGAATTTTGAAATGATTAACACTCTCAATGTGTCACAAAAACACTTTAGAAAGTGACACGTCGATTGATTTTCAAATCAATTTTTTATCTCAATCGATGAGATAGTAACTCGCTGGTTCACTCTTATCGTGTTGTCTGCTTTGAGACATTCCGATAATGAGAACATGCTAAGTTTGATGAGTCTGATACATATGTGTTAGAAAGATTTGATACTTCTACTAGAAATCCTGTCAAGAAGATTCTTCTTAAATTGAATCTATCTGATCACAGGTCGATCCTCACGGATTCAAAGGTTACTCTAACCAAACACGAGCGAATGACAAATCCATATTCGTCCCCCTGCTTTATTGCTAACTGTTTTGTTTCAGGAATATTTAAAGATGGTGATTGAGGTACCTGATTCCAGCTGACTCACACGATTCATAGCCACATGCTCATACCTAACCGATGAATATAAAGACATCACGAAAGCTCAAGTACATGTTTCAAGACTTCCGCTACTCTGATACCATACGTCCTTCTTGAAGAGACAAAGTGTTAAAGTTAAAGAAATTCAAGAAAGATGCATTATTAAAGCTTTTTAAAATTATCAAATCAAGAAAGGTATGATCATGTCGGTCCAGAAGTCACAAGGTCACGAGATGGCAAAGTTTACAAGATAGCAAAACGAGATTATGTTTGGTTGATGATTTCAAGAAGCTCAAAGATCACATTCATGTCGAGACAAAAGAACTAGCTCAAATATAAAATCAATGATCACTACATCAAATCATAAGTTAATGATTGAAATTAATGACTACGAGCTCAAGACCGAAGTGAAAGCATAGTAAGCTAAGTTGAAATTTTGTTGTAAATTAGAGTGACCTCCCTTAGGGGGAGATTGTTAGAAATACAAAAAAGTGTCGGTCACTTCCAATAGAGATAGTCGTAGCTCGTAGTAAGTTATAAGGTTAAGTTAGAAAGCTAACCGAGCCAAAGGCCCATGGACAAGCCCACTTAGGGTCCATGGCCGGCCATGTAAGGCATATATAAACCCTCTCCACACATGGAGAGGGTGTTGGTTGTTTATTTGTCACATTTCACTTAAACTAATATTATCATTTCTCTTTCTCTCTCTAAGTGTTCATCCAACCATCTCTTTCTCTCTCTAAAACTCTAAGTGAATCATTCCATACTTGTGTTAAAAAGATTATACATAGTTATAACTTCTTCTTTTTTGATGATGTCGACTTTATATAGTAAGGTGATATAAGAGTTTACTTAGTGATTATTATTGTTAGTTTGGTTCTTCGTGATGATTACATTTTATTAATACGCACGCAAAACTTGATATAAATAGAAAATTATATCTTGACAAGAAGTTTTAAGGTGACTACTCTCAGCATGGCATGATCCTTCCTGAATTATACATAGGTGATCAGGCTATGTATATTTGAGGACTAACGATGCTATGCTAATTTTTGTCAAAATAGCTTTATGATTTCAAAATGGTTTACATGAATGATTAGAGAATTAGAGTAGATTGGCAAGAATTTCAAAATACATAGATTTGATAGCTAATTTGAAATCATTCGTACAACACAACAGGAATTTAAGAGAAAATACAACGAGAATTCTTAAAGGAAATAGAGTCTAAGCATTGATATCATCCTCCATGTTGTTGAGGTATTGATTTATTTCTCCTCCTCCTAAGGCATGCACCATTCCACGTGCTCCAGTACCTCCAGTTTGGTTTCCATGGTTTTTGGTTCTTTATCTTCGGGCAATCACTCCTATAATGCCCTTGATTCCCACATTCATAGCAAGTGGGGTTTCTTTGATTGTTAGTAGCAGCAGGACTCCTACAGTCTTGGGTCAAATGACCAACTCTCTTGCAGTTTGCGCACTTTACAGTGCACTGGCCATTGTCATGAAACTTGCACCTGTTGCACAACGGTAGAGTTCCAGCATACTCCTTCCTTTCACCAGACCCAGTGGTATAAGCTATAGCCACACCTTGCTTTTTGGGAGGTTTTTGTTGAGTTTGGTTGTTGTTATCAAGTTTCCTCTTATTCTTAGCTTGACGTTCAGCAAGAGTGCTGATCTTTTTGTCCATTAGTTCAGTTGCAATTTCAATTGCATCTTGCATTGTCTTAGGCTTAGATGTCATCACACTCCCATGAATCATGTCGGGCAAACCACCGACATACTTCTCAATCTTATCAGACTCTTCGGGAAACATCCTCCCGCACAACAAAGCCAATTCCTGAAAGCATTGGGTATAACTCGTCAAGTCAGTACCCTTCACCTTCAGATCCCAAATCTCCATTTCCAGTTTCTTGATCTCATTTCGAGGATAGTATATGTCGGTCATCATTTTCATGAGTGTTTTCCAAGGAATATCGTAAGCGGCATCATGACCAACTGTCTTGACATGAGTGTTTCACCATGTTAAGGCAACTAAATGGAGAGTGCAAGTAGCAAACTTGACTTGATTCTCAACTGCACAATTACTGATATGGAAAACAGACTCCATTCTTTCAAACCATTGAGATAGACCGGCAACTCCTTCCGTGCCTTTGAAGTTTAATGGTTGACATTTGATAAAATCAATGTAAGTACACTCACGAGCAGTTTGTTATGTCCTTCTACTGCCTGTTCCCGAATTATGACTGGCATCGCCATTCCGGCTTCTATCAGCGTCGCGTGCTGCCAACGCATCAGCAACGCCTTGGTTAATTAGTGCCTTAAGCTGGGCATTTGTAACAGGTGTGGTGGTGGTTGTTGTTGTGGCTGGTGATGCCCTTGTGGTTCTTTTCTTTGGTGCCATTATCTTCAAAATCAGAAGAGTGATAAGATTAGTCTAGTTCGAAAATTCGTGCTTCAAAGGTGAAATGTTACGAGATAATATGTTAAAGTTGTGTAAGTGTTTTTAGACCATCATGTGATTCGTAACGTCTTGAGAAATGTTCTAGTATTTATATAGCTAACTCCTATATAAACAAGTGTAAAATATACTTAGGAGAAGATAAGTATATATTTATATATCTAAATCATGTGTAGTAATATACGTAATGCGGTATAAACACGTATATTAATCATGTAAGCATCTAGTATGACCAACTAATGCAACGAACAGTGTGTGTATGTCTCGTTAAAACCATTTTGTATGATGCAATGTTTGTAAAACGGTTATAGTCTAGGTAAAATACAACCTAGTTATCTATAACCTTTGCTCTGATTACCAATCTGTAACACCCCCAAAAATAGGTCGCAGCGGAATATGTTTCCGGGAGCGTTACTTCATAATACCATTGCACAAGACATGAGAGAACGACCTCTAAACATGTCGTTTGAAAAGTAATCTTGTATTGTCTAGACTCCTGCACATCAAGTATGTCAAGTAGCTTGTTCACCTAAGAAAAACATGCTTAAAAAGTGTCAACATAAAGTTGGTGAGTTCATAGGTTTGTTTAAGTATAAATGTTGAACCAAAGTTTTGTAAAGTATGTATGACTGTTTCAATTCTTGTATGTTCCCCAAAATGTATGTATGAATGATATAAATCAAAGAGTTATAAAGTATGCATGACCATTTCAATCCCCAAATAGTCACAAAAAGTTAAGTATAGTTGGACCCCCATTGTTCAAAGTATGTATTGCCACTTTATTCAAAGCAATGTAAAATATTCATGTGAGTATAAAACAATGAATACGATTACTCTAAGTTCATGAAATTACTGCGTAGACTCACATATATGCCACTTTATTCAAGGCACCGTAATTGTTTGTGTTCGTGTAAATGTTATGCTCCAACATGCTATAACGTTCGTTTGCCCGGTGATAGCTAATCACCCGAACGGGGCTGTCACACCCGAATAGATCTATTTCATAACATTCGCGCTCACCCTCCAGGTAATTTACAGTTCAATCCGCTTAAGCTAATCCGTAATCATTTGGGTAAAAGTAAAGTAATGTCCTTGTTTTCAAAAATGAAGTGAAACAAGCAATATATTTCATCCTAAAATAAACAATTGAGTATGTGGACCAGTTTGTAAAATGAATGTAAATGATCATGTAATGGAATTCAAACCCATCAAGTAAAGAAGTTGGTAACAACATGTTTCTCAACCCCAAAAAGTTGTAAAGTATAATGTAAAACCAGTAAAACACGGACTATAAAAACTCTCCTCGAGTTAACGATTAATCACATAATAACAACAAATGTGTCACGAAAATGACAGAATGCAACCTAATTAAGCATAGGTCAATAACTACTAAGCACTTTTGATTACTAAATAACATATATAATTTCCTATATAAGCTACTCACCATCTAATATGCGAATATGAAATATATTTATAAATTAAAAAACATGTATAAATATCGTCTTTAGTAAAACGTGCATAACATATCGTTTTAAGCTAGTTTTTCGATGTCCACAGGCTTTATCGGTAATAAGATGAGTATCAAAATTTTATATTATTATATTTTCAACCTACTGTGAACAATACTTTTTTACTACACATATACTTAAATAAAATTATTTTTATAAAATTAATCGTCCTAAACTCGTAAATGTCATATCTTATTCGTTTTAACTCCGTTTTTAGTGATTCTTTCGAGCACCTCTTTGAAATTAAAAGTTCAATTAAAGTATCATAGATTTCAAAAATATATATCTAAAACTAACATTTTGTACTGGCAGTACTAACTATAACTAACAGTACTAACTATTACAACTAGAAGTACTAATGACTTAGTTTATTTTCTTCAATCTTCAGTAGCAGCACAAATCTTCAAATAGCAATACTAAGTCATTTCAACAGTATAAACTTATAGAAGCCCTTAATTCCCAACAACGTACACTTCTTCCTTTAGAGGTCCGTTAAGAAAACTGTCTTGACGTCCATCTGGTAGACAAGAAATGACTTGTGTGCAACATACGTAATGAAAAGCCTGACTGCTTCCAACTGAGCAACTTGAGCAAATGATTCTTAGAAATCAATTCCTTCCTTTTGACTATAATCCTTAACTACAAGACAATCTTTGTTGTGAATTACAGTATTCTCTTCATCATGTTTATTTTTCCAGAGCCATTTCATGTTGATGACATTTTTGCATATTGGTCTGTCGACTAATTCCCAAACTTTTAGTCGTTCAAACTGATAAAGTTCTTCCTGCATCGCTTCTATCCATGCATGATCAGCTATGGCTTCTTTGATGTTCTTTGGTTCTGTGTGACTCACGATGAGTGCAAACATACACATCTCGCCATCAGTTTCTAGCTAACGTCTTGTTCTTACTGGTCGAGAAGGATTTACAATGACTTATTCTACAGGATGATCTCTTGTATAATGGTGTTCAGAAGGGTGCCTTTGGTAGAATGTATCCATATTTGATGGATCAACATGTCGAGAGGATGTCTCCCCTACTTCATATACAGATGTACTGAAGATGTTGATAAATTCATCTTCGTCAACAGGTGATGTTTGAGTTGATAGTTCAGGTGTTGTCCGAATATCCAAATAAGTCGTATATGCTGCAACAGTTGTTGAAGTAGATGGAGTTGTGTTTAATTGATGATGTTTATTAGATGAATCAGTAGTATGAACAGCAGAAGACTTCGACACAACTGAAGTAACTACATTGAAGTATTCAACTGAAGTTACTATCTTATCTGCTAGTGTAACATTTTCATGACTTTATGGATTGGGACTTAGACTGTCATGTTCAAGTGCCATAGTCTGACATTGTGGTGCGGGGTTAGAGCTGACATGATCTGACACCATTAGAGGCAATTCGTCAAAATTAACATGGATGGTTTCAACTATCAATCTTGTTATCTTGTTATAAACTCTATAACCTCTTGACATTGTAGAATATCTTACAAAAATACATGCATCACCTTTTTCTTTCATCTCGTCAAGGTTCTCACCATCTCTGAGGATATAACATAAGGAGCCAAATATGTGAAAGAATTTTGCAGACGGTTTTTTGCCATTGATGATGTGATACGGTGTTTTATCACGTCGAGGAATTATGAGTGAACGGTTTTGAGTAAAACATGTTGTTGCAATTGCTTCAGCCCAAAAGAACAAAGGAACTTTAGCGACGCTTAGCATTGTTCGAGCAACCTTAACAAGAATACGGTTTCATCTTTTGGCAAAGCCGTTTGTTCAGGTGTTTGAGCAGTTGACGTTTGGTGTTTGATACCTTCTTTAGAAAGATATTCATGAAGATTTTTATTTTAAAATTTCGTGCCTTTGTCAGTTCAGTCAGTTCTTACTTAAGCATGAAGTTCACTTTGAACAAGTTTGAGGAAATTGATGAGAACTTTAGGAGTTTCGTCTTTGAACCTCAAGAAGTGAGTCCAAGTGTATCTTGAGTAGTCATCAACAATTACATGAACATATTTAATTCTATTAATACTTTCTACCCTCATGGGACCACATAAGTCCATGTGTAAAAGCTGTAATCGTCTTTTTGAGCTTAGGGTTGTTTTAGTCTTGAAATACTTACGTTTGGCTTTCTTAACTCCTAAGAAGAACAAAGATGATCTTTGACGAATTTTAGTTTTAGAAGGCCAGTCACAATATCATATTTTGAAAGCAAGTTGATGGTATCAAAGTTCAAGTATGAGAGACGACGATGCCATAACCAAGCTTAAGACGATGTAGCTCTAGCCATTAAGCAGATTAGATTAGGTGAAGTTGTTTCTTGAAGAGTGATTGAGTAAAGATCTGATCCACAAGAGCCTATGAGAAGATCATTTCCTTTCAAATCACAAACATAGCAGGTAGATTTCTAAAAAGAAACTTCCAAATCCGCATAACAAAATTGATCAACTAAGAATAAATTGTGATTCAACCCTTCGACGTGGTAAACCCTTTTGATAGTAACATTTCCTTGAACTAGATTTCCATATCCGAGAATTAGTGCAAATTGATCATTGCCAAATCATACCGTACCTAGAAATTTCTCAACAGAGTTAACAAGAAGCTTGAGATTTCCCGTCATATGCTTTGAGTACCCTGAGTCGACTATGAATAAGATTATTTCTACTAGCTGCAAAAGAATTAGAAGATGGATCTCCTAACATTCTTAGGTTCCAAAACATTAGTAGTTCTAGATCAGTTCCTAGAGGCACACTAATATTTGGTTTAACATTTTTTGTTTTAGACTTAGGTTTCCATTTGTATCCATGTGGTGTGATCTTAGGGTACCACCAACTACATGTCTTACTAACATGCTCGCACAGCTTCCTAAATGTACTTCTAGGTTTCTGGATAGTAGATTCTGAAGCAGTTGTTTCCCTATAGGTTGTTCCAACAGTTTGGTTCACTTTGTTCTTGGGTTCTCTAGTACTAATATGCACAACAATGGTTTACTTAGTTCTAGAATTCACTCTATTAATATAATGAAGAACACACATATCATGATTTTCATTCAACACATATTTTCCATAAGTCACACATACAAAATTAACATTTATGGTCTTAACATTCAAACTGCCATTACACGCAATTACAAACATTTTATTTTTAGAAAACTTAAAGTTCCTACGATGGTTTTCTACTTCCTTCTTCTTCACTTGACTATTGTTATGCAAGAATCTATCTTTTAATTGATTGCTCTTAAGTTGTGGTCTGCTAACACTAGTAGTGGAAATTACTCTTGTAGAGAGAGACACGCGTTTGTTAGTTTTCTTAAGGTCTTGTGGTAACTGTGGTGTTCTAGTTTGAGTAACCCTAGTGTTCATTTTGTACATCCCTAGTGCAATCACATTTGTGTTCTTTTAAACTTGATTCACATTCTTAAGCAAAATCTATGAAGTGATTGGTTTTGAAAATTCTTATGGTAAACAGTTTATGGTAACCGAGTTTGACTTTGAAAAATCATTCTTTTCAAGAGAATCTGAAAAAGGAGTCAGTTTACCTAAAAATGATGACCTTTGAAATTTAAAAGCATTCGGTTATCGAATAACTGATGGTTTTTTAAACTTAGTCTCTATAGATTTTCCTTTCGTTTTTTCTATGAGTTTCTTCAACTCACTTATGGCGATGCTCTTGTCTTGTAACTGTTTTCTGGTCTTGTATTTCAAAAAATTTCTCATTACTTTCTCGAAATGACGAAGATTCTTTTTGTTTCCAAAGTTGATCTTGTTTAATTTGGTGCTGACAGTCTTGTAAAGCAAGTTCAAGATTTATAGCATGTTGCTCATGTTCTGAAAAACTTTTTGACGTTGTGTTTCTTTTTGAAAGCTCATTTCAAGACGTTCACATTTTTCTAATGCTTCTAAATAATCACATTGCAGATTAGTGACTTCATCAAGTTTAGTATACATACCAAGTATAGCATTCATGTGATCAGTATAGTAATATTCCTTGAAAGTCGATCGATTTCATTAGAAAACTGTGTTCTTTGAAGTTCAAGTTGAGATTTAAGAGATTTAGTTTCTTTTTCAAGAGAATTAAAATATTTTAAATCTTCAACCATCTCTTCTTTCAAAAATCGATAGAGTTTATCCACATCAGTTGCAAGATCTTCAACTGTTGGAGTTATTTTTTGTTCAATCACATTTTTCATTACTGGACTGATTGGAATATTCCAAAGAGTTCCTTTAATGATTTTGTGACAATATTCCATCCCTTTCCTTGAAACAATGACTAAACATCTTTCTTTATAAACTCAAATTTTGTAGAACTTTTATATTTTTGAGCCTACAGAATAGTTTCATCTATCCGTTTTTCCAACAAAATAGTTTGAGTATTGAAAACCTCTTTGGTGTTTACATTATTTGTTGATCCATTTATTCCGGAATTGTTTGAAAAATATTTTTGTTCAGCCGACTTATTTCTTTGTGGAACGAACAGATCATAAAGATTATTTAAGTTTTTATAATCACAAGGTTTGATTAAATCACTTAATTTTGATCGACTCTCTTGGGCAAGACGAATCGTTTCGTTAGATTTAGGTGCAAGCATCAAAGCAAGATTATCATTATAGCAACCTATATATCATAAAGACGTGGAATTACAATTAAGCATTATCATTATTTGAACTGATTTTCTTGTTTTATATACAATAACATTCAAAACCTTAACTTGATTTTCCAAAGAAATGACTTTTTCAATTTCCTTTTCTTCACGAGTTTTGTAAAACCTCTTTTGTTCTTGTTTTTCATATGAGATGGTGGAGATGCTCTTTTGATGTGCAGAAAGCTCTTTTTCCATTCCTAAAATTTTCTTATTTAATTGAATTATCTTTTGAGTATAATCAATAAATGACTTTTCGTAGCTACCTTTTTGTTATGCGAGTAAACCATAAGCTTTTGCACAAACATTTTCAGCATCTTTTACGCATTTCATATCATTATACCGAGCAATTTCAAGTTAAACTTTGTCAATATCTTTGCTTAAGGCCGTGTTTACCGCTCCTATTTCTTTGTTTGCTTCTAAAAGAGCGTTGTTTGATGTTTCTAAAGATTTATTTTGTTTTTTTTCATCAATTTCGCATTTAAGTTTTTCAATTAAAGAAGCAAATAAAACACGTTCTTGATCAATATCATCCTAATCAGCCTCTCTTTCATCACTACACATATTTGATGAAACAAGACTGATATTGCTATCATCATGTTCTACTACATATGTGTAATTGATGGTTTCAGGTTGTTTAGGATGTTGTCTCTCGTTGGCAAACACATTATAGTGATCATCAGTAGTGTGTACCTTTTCCAATGGCTCATTATCGAAGATGGGTCTAGAATTGTCAGCATCTTATGGAATGACCTCTTAAACCTTTTCCATGAACAGGTAATGTGCTTCTAATTCCTGATTTTTAGGTTTATCATCACTGTCATCTCTCTAATCAGCTTGTTCTGCACTCAATTGAAACCCAATTTCCTCTTGCTTATACAAGATCATTGATAACGCTCAAATCAATATGTTTTTAGGAGCGTTAATTGTGATTTTATATAAGTTATTTGACTAAATAGCGAACTTTTATTACTAATGTTATGCAAAGTGAAGTTTGTGTGTTCATAGTTAGCCAAAACAAAAAAAGGACAAGAAAAGAAGAAGAAATTGCAAAGATAGTTACTTTTGAAGTGTTCCCGACGAGTGAAGGTTAATATCGAATTGGAGGCCCATTACAGCCTAAGAACATGTGCTTTAGCAAGATGTAAGTTGTATGGGTCAACCTAACCAAAAGAGAAGCAATCGGAAAGAAGAAATCAATAAAAATGCACAAATACATTTTGGAGATATGCTCCAGCCGTCCGGCTGGCCAAAGCAAATAAGCCGCCCGGCTCGTAATCTAGCCGCCCGGCTGGACGATTTTTTAGTTACAAATTTCTTACAAATTGATGTGTTAATGGCCAATAATTATGGGAGTCCGATCATTTCCCTTCCTAATCACTTCACCTACATTTTCTTGCTCCCAAAGCCTATATTTAGCCTATATAATAGCCATTGGGGTTTTAACCTAAAAGACAATCTTCTAACCCTTAACAAAGGTTAAAGAACCCCTAAATATTCTCCCAAAAGGCTAGAATGCCTCTGAGATTTCTAGGAGTAAGGCAAGAACATGGGTAAGAGTCTTGGTTGCTAATTGGTGCTTTAGAGTTGGTGTTTTTGGTTGATTAGAGGCGTTTGGATTGCTCTAAATCCAAGTTCTAAGTTATCTTGTATAATCATTCAGATAGGTATAATCCTTGTTATGAATATATAGAAGCTTTCTTACTTTGATGTAAAGAGCGTTGTGATTGAATTTTGTTTTATGATTATTGGAATGAATGTGGAGTAATTTTGTTATACTCGTGCAAAAATGATATTGATTTGATTATGAGTGTTTGGTTAAGATTGTATGCATGATTCCATGTTTTGTCTTATGGTTTTTTTAATTATAAACTTGTCTAATTGATGTGTTGATAGAACTTAAATGGATTTATAGGCCAAAAGGATTTCCGGTTGTGTTCTCATTCTCCCAAAATTATTGCACGAATTAGTAAGAGTTTTTTATGCTTGATATACATCAAATTAACATATTAAAAAAGGTTTGTTGTGATTTAAACTCAAGTACAGTCCGAAAGGATTCGTTTGAACAACTTGACATATGCATTGTTTTTCTAGCAAATGGAATTAAAAAATGGTTTAGGTGTGATGGAGTTCATAGGTCGAGAGGGTTTGCCATCAACTTAAGATATATGTGATTTTAAAACTTTGTGAGGGATGGAGTGTTGAACACACAATTTTGAAAGATACCAAATGTAGTTAAGTTTCTTGAAAAATTGTGTTGGACGCTTTGAAAAACCAAATTACTTCTCTTCTAACTCTAAGGGTAAGTGCACTTATGCGTACACTTTCCTTTTTCTTGAGCTCAAAACTTTGAATGTCATGTAGGAACAACTCAAGACCGAGAAAAGTTGATTTTCTTGTTGTTAGGATAAGTTATCTTTATAGATAAGCTTTCCTTTATTTGAAGTCCGGGTTATGTGATGATATTTACACATAAGCCATTAAAAAAAATAGAGATGACATGTTTTGAAAGCATTTGAACTCTTGATCGAACTTCATTTACACGCCCATGTCGATGTTAATCAACATTTCTAGGTACGTAAATGTTATCGATTCCAAGAGACATGTCGAGAAGATTCTTTTTGGAATTTTTTATTTTTTTGAATTTGTATTTTCTTTTTTAATATTTTTTATTTTGTATTTTGTTTTTGTAGGTTTTTTATTTTTAGTATTTTGCTTATTATCAAAATATTACAAGTCGATGTTTGAAGAATATTCAAGCAGATTCATTTGTCAGGAACCTCCAGTTCTTGCTGGAGTCAAAACTCACATACCAATTCGTATGACAGATACTGAAACCTATCTTCGAGTAAGGCTTTTAGTAAAAACTATCAGCTATTGGTATTCAGTTCTGACAAAATACAATTTTAATTATTCCATTCTCAAACCGGTTCTTGATAACAGTGTATCGAGTATGGAGGTTGCTTGCATATGGATGTGCTGCACGAGGGTGGCATGAGATTGCTGTATGCTGTCAGAGTGTCGCAATACAACGGTATTTTGTTGTAGTTGAAGCCTTGTTCCTATGTTGTGTCTCCTCCACATTACTCTGAGCAACAACTGCAGATAAGCCACATACTCTGCTCTGCTGATGAACATTTTTGCAGTCGTAATCCCTGCTTCTTAGACATCTAATGGCTAATTGATCAACTAGGAATTGTATTCCTCTGAAGTTCTTTTTCAGTATCAGACATCCGGCATGATCGGCATCTGAAAAGTGTTAGTTAAAAGGCCAGAATCCTATCGGATATAGAGTCACCTGTATGGTTCCCCTTTTTAAGTATCGAAAGATCCTTTTAACCTTTTTGAGGTGTTTTTAAGTCGGTCGTGCATGATATCGTGCACAATAACAAACAGTTTGCACTATGTCTAGTCTACTAGATGTCAAATACATGAGTGACCCGATTTTACTATGGTAGTCAATTTGGTCTACGAGTTTACCACTTAAGTCTGCATCTAGTTTAGGTTTTGTAGCCATTGGTGTACCAACGCTATTACATTTTTCCATACCATGTTTTTTAAGAATCTCTAAAGCGTACTTGGCCTGATTAATAAAGATACCTCTTGGTGATTGGTGGATCTGTAGTCCTAAAAAGAATTTCATTTCCCCCATTAAGGACATCTCAAATCTATTGTGCATTAATTTTTCAAATCGTTTAGAAAATTTAGGGTTTGTAGACCCGATAATAATGTCATCGACGTAAATTTGCACAAGCAGAATGTTCTCCCCGTATCTTATCATGAATAGTGTCGGGTCAATTATACCTTTAGTAAAACCTTTAGACATCAAGAAATTTAAGAGTTCATCATACCATGCACATGGAGCTTGTTTCAATCCATATAGAGCTTTCCTTAGACGGTAAACCTTTTATGGATGATTAGGATCAACGAACCCATCCGGTAGTGCAACATAAACCTCCTCCTTTAGTGGACCATTGAGAAATGTCGCTTTCACGTCCATTTGATAAATTGGAAAAGACTTATGTGCAACATAGGCGACAAAAATTCAAACAACTTCCAAGCGAGCAACTGGAGCAAATGATTCTTCAAAATCAATACCCTCTTCCTGAGCATATCCCTTAGCTATAAGCCATGCCTTATTGAGAATTATAGTTTGATCTTCATCCTTTTTGTTTTTCCATAACCACTTTAGCTTGATTACAGACTTGCTAAAGGGTTTGTCAAAGAGTTCCCAAACCTGTAGTCTATCAAACTGATGAAGCTCTTCCTGCATTGCTTCTATCCATGCAGAATCAGCCATTGCCTCCTTAATGGTTTTTGGTTCAGCAGTACTCACGGTAAGCGA
Source organism: Tanacetum coccineum (assembly GCA_026074375.1). Lineage (NCBI taxonomy): Eukaryota > Viridiplantae > Streptophyta > Magnoliopsida > Asterales > Asteraceae > Tanacetum > Tanacetum coccineum. The sequence continues at coordinate 18,955 of BQNB010053321.1, read as the reverse complement.
ACATACACATTTCAGGATTTGTTGCAACATCTTGTTTGCACTAGCTTTGATGGATCTCCACAAACTTAAGTTAAAGGGTGATCTTTTGTCCATCGGTGTTTAGATTGATGAGTTTGGTAGAATGTATGCATATTGGAATTATCAACGTTGCGCGAGGAAGACTCAGCAAGTTCTTGTACCGGTGTACAGAATGGGTTGACAAATTCATATAGTTCAAACTATGCATCTTCTGCTTGATTATCATTGTTTTCCTCAGCATGAACAATTGTAGTTAGAGTTATTGGTTCTGTTGTAGGGTGAATATTCGTTGTAGGTGGTGTGTCGTGTTGTTTAGAATTGTCGGTGGGAGAAGAAGACTTATTGACACATGAAGTGCCTGCAGTGAAGAATTCATCGTACAAAGGACCGAATAGAAGATACAACTCTTGTTGTGATGGAGCTGTTGTATCTGCTGAAGGAGAAACATTTTGTAGTTATGGTGAAGGGTTAGAGTTGTGATAATCTGACGCCTTTTGTCATTGGAGAACGAGGCCTGACGTGTTATTATCAACATACGTCTTTGTCATCTCTTTGATCTCATCAAACCTGAGATGTATGGATTCAACTATCAATCGTGTTCTCTTGTTGTAGACTCTATATCCCTTAGACTGAGTGGAGTATCCTACGAAAATGCACGGATCCCCTTTTTCTTTCATCTTTTCAAGATTTTCACCATCTTTGGTTAAGTAAAAGGTGCAACCAAAAATGTAAAGGTGTCGAATTAAAGGTTTCCTGTCATTGATGACGTGGTACGCAGTCTTTTCGTATGATGGGATTATGATTGATTTGTTTTGAGTATAGCATGCGGTTTCAATTGCTTCAGCCTAAAGGAATAAAGGAAGTTTAGAAGCTGAAAGCATCGTTCGAGCAGCCTCAACGAGAGTACGGTTCTATCTTTTGACAACGCCGTTTTGTTCAAGTGTTCAAGGAGTAGAGGTTTGATGCTTAATTCCTTCTTTTTTTTAAATGCATTGAGTGTCTTGTTTAAGAACTCGGTGCCCCTGTCAGTTCGAACAAAAATTACAGGGGCTTGAAGATTTTGTTGAATCATCTTGAGGAAGAACTTCTAGTGTTTCATCCTTGGATCTTAGAAATAGAGTACAAGTATATCTGGAGTAGTCGTTTACAATTAACAGAATGTAATTCATCCCATTTATTCTAGCAACCCGCATTAGACCACATAAGTCCATATAAAGCAAATTTAACCGTCCTTTTTAACTAGGAACAACCTTTGTTTTGAACGAACTTCTTTTTGCTTTACTCACTTCACAAGAGGATCATAGTTGATCCTTAACATATTTCAGTTTTGGTAAACCAATCACGACATCCTTCTTTGAAAGCAAGTTGATGTAGTCGAAGTTAAGATGAGAGAGTCTTCGATGCCATAACAATGCTTGAGTTGGTGAGGCTTTATCCATGAAACAGACTGGAGTTGATGAAGTCGTTTCTTGAAGAGAAATCGTATAGAGATCAGATCCACGATTACCCATGAGTAAGTCATTTCCCTGAAGATCTCTAACAAAACATGTAGATTTCCAGAAAGCAACCTCCAAATCCGCATCACGGAATTGACCAATCGAGAAGAGATTATGATTGAGGCCTTTGACGTAATAAACCATTTTGATCGTGATATTTACTTAAACCAAATATCCATAACCAAGAATTGGAGCAAATTGATCATTGCCAAAATGAACGGCACCTAGATATTTTTCAACAAAATTACACAACAACTTTAGATTGCCTGTCATATGCTTTGTGCATCTAGAGTCAACAATGAATAGGATGAGTTGAACAATCTACAAGAGAATTAGAGGATGATGGAACATTTGACAAATTGGATCCTAAAGAATTTGTGAGTTTCAAGACATTAGTTATCCTATATACATTATCTATGGCAAAGCTAACTCTCTTTTTCACATTTTTAGTTTTAGCTTTAGGCACCCATTTTGTTTTTGTCTTAGGAACCCATTTATATCCTGATGGTAATTTTTGTTCTATCCACTATTTCCATGCCTTACTAGTTTTCTCATAAAGCATCCTATAGTAACTCTTGGAATTTTGGATAGTGGATTATGATGCAACAGTTTTATTAAGGGGTGTTGCAACAGATTTGTTCGCATGACCTTTGGGTTTTTAATTACTAATAGGCACTACATTAGACTTCTTATTTCTAGCATTCACGTCATTCAAAAGTTTAGTAACACAAGCAAAATGATCCAAATTAAACAAACATTTTCCACAAGTAGCACAAACAGCAATAACATTTGAAGTTCTGGATTTTAAACTATCATTACATACAGTTACAGACTTTGTTTTATTAGAAATACTGGAAATCCTAGGGTGATCTTCTGCTTTAGTCTTCTTATCCTTCACTTGAGTATTGTTTGGCACGACCGTATCTTTTATTTGAGTGCTCCTAAGCTATGGTCTGCTAACATTAGTTTTATGAATTACTCCTATAAAGGTAGACACGCGAGGGTTAGTATTCCTATAAGTCTGAGGCAATTGAGGTGCTCTAGATTGTGTTATCCTAGAGTTAATTCGATATATGCCTGGTTTAATCACATTTGTGTTACTTACAGCTTGCCTTGCTGTTTGAGGTAAAATCTATGTAGTGACAGGTTTTGATAAACTCTCTGACACATTAGTTTTGGGAACAGACTTTGTTTTTGAAAAACTTTTCCTCTCAAGAGAGTCTGAAAAAAGAGCCGGTTTGCCTAAAACTAATTGTTTTGGAATCCTTTGAGCATTTGGTTGTCGAACAACAGATGGTTTATCAATCTTAGTTTCCACAGATTTTCCTTTGCATTTCTCAATGAGTTTCTTTAACTCACTTATGGCAATGTTCTTGTCTTGCAATTGAGCTTTCAAATCTTGTATTTCATGATATTGTTCACGTTCTTTTTTAAATACATTTGATGCAGTTTCTTTTCAAACTTTAGCGTTTTTCATTTGTTCTTTACAATGTTGTAAAGCAAGTTCAAGAGAAATCGAGTGTTTTTCTAATTTAGCAAAACTTCGTGAAAGCTTATTATAAACTTCTTTACTAACAGTTTCAGTTTGTTTAGAAAGCTTTTGTGCAAGGCATTCACATTCTTTCACTGTATGATCATATAAGCATTTCAAATCAGCATGAACATCTATTTTAGATAAAGAATGAAAATAGGAACATGTAACATCTTTTGACACACACTCTTGGAGAAGCAGATCATACATGTTTGAAAATTCAGCTTTATCAGATTCAAGTTCGTCAATTTCTTTTCAAGTGATTCAACGTACTTTAAATCAGCATGCATTTCTTGCTTAAGTTCATGAACAAATGTGAAACTATCATTTTGTG
>BQNB010053321.1:3076-5576 GCA_026074375.1 Tanacetum coccineum | reverse complement strand
CATTCTCAGATTCATCATCATCAGTGGATTGCCACGGTATATCTTCGGGTTTCTCATCTTTGTAAGCAAGTAGATATTTCTCATCATCAGTGGAGCCCCAATCATCAAGATCATATCTAGCTTCATTTTTATCTCTTGACTCATCCAGAACCTCCGGTGAAGTAGCAACTCCTTCATCTGAGTTTGCAGATTTGTCTTGTTAGCTCATCAGGACCCTTTGGTCTCAGACCAACTCCTTTACTTAATCCACCAATTTGATGTTGAAATCTGCTTGTACGCTTGCTGGCCTTTATTGCTTTCTGAGTGTCAATTTCAAACTGTGCTGCATCAGATAGCAATTCAATACCTTTAAGCTTTCCTTTCCAGATGATTCTTGTGTTTTATTTACAGGGACACTTGGAGGTTCTTGAATGACAACATCTCTGGGTGTCCTTTTCTTTCTTCCAGTTGGCCTATTTTCTGGTTCTCCTTCAGATTCATCTGATTCTCATAGAAGTAACCAAATTTCCTCTTTGACTGTTTTTTCTTGAAGGTAGTAGCTGTCTTCTTCGGAACAACAGTTGCTTTAGTTTCATGAGCACTTTTACATATTCCTTTCATTTGAGGAATTAAACCAGTGGATATGCCAAAGAATGTCTTGTAAGCTTCAGAGATCTTGATCTCATTAGTTATCAACGTATCTAGAATCGGATTTCCATAGACTTGGTAAATATCTCTTTTGTTGATGAACTTCAGTTATCCAAACACACCAACATTGTCCAACAGTGAGTGGTAAGGTGAACCATGTCTTCTGGAAAATTGGCACACCCTGAAAATTTCAGGTCAATATTTTAAACTTTTCCGATCATTATATTAGACTTTTATACGTTACGTTTGAATCCGACAGTTTACCGGGAAGTTAACCCGCGTAAATCTGAAAAACGTCATCAGACGCATTCCGACTTCGGATTTTAATTAGTTTCGATATTATATGAATTATTTTATCTTTTCTAAGTGTTTCGTAGTTTACGATCACTCCCGGTATTTGTTTTTACGTCTTAACGTTTAAATTGCGTTTTTCGCGTTTTTGACCTAACGGAACCCCGGAAACTTGAAATATTTTCGTGTAAATTTTAGTTATCGTCCATATCATGTTCTTAAGTCAAAAATTTCATTTACCCTCCCCTCTTGTTAAATATTGGACGCCTAAAACCAAACCAAATGCACCATAAGTCTTGAAATTAAATACAAGAGCATCTTTTGAAAATCCCATGCATGTGTGCATGAAAGTGACACATGAGAGGGTCCTTCTCATGCTCATTTTCTCAAGTTAGACAAGATCATGTGATACTTACATGTTTTGACTTCATTTGACTAACTCAAGACTAACTTATGTATCTAATATGAACCATGATCCAAAAAAAAATGAACCTATTTTATTTTCCAACCAATGGTCCTTTGTAGTTAGATAGTTCGGAACGAGCAAAGGAGTACACACACCTTTGGTGTGTTTGTCACTTGTTAGCAATAAAACCATGAAACCCTAAGACCCCCTCTATGTCTATAAATAACTACACCATTTCACGGTGAATTGTCAATTTCTAACTGGAAGCATGTGAAATGACATTAGGGGGTTTCATTCTTTCACATAGTCTCACCAAAATTTTCATCCCAAACTAAAGTGTATGTTAGTAGAAATATTGCGATATTTAATCTATATATTCTCTTTATGTTTTGGTGATGACAAACATGTAACTTATAACACATAACGTAAAGTGCTTAAGTTACTCGTAATCACAAATCATCAATTCGTCAACATCTTTCAACGTCTCAAATTTTCTTCAACAATAAATTTAAGTTCGCACCCGACGTAAATCACTAAAGGTATGAACAAACAAACTTTAATTTGTTAAATGATCAAAGAAATTTTTTATTTTTCCAAACCTTACATTTATAAAATGGGATACACATTTTTAAAATATATATAAAACATTTTTGTATTTATAAGAAATGTTTTATTTAAAATAAATATTTTGAATTTAAATTTTCTACCTAAAAACGGCTAGAAAGTTCCAGAAAAACCTTCCTCATAAAAGGACAAAAAAAGGGAGCGTCTGAAAAATGTGCGACCCCCTTAATTAATTAAGGGGACCGGCCATAATTAAGGGGACCGCTCTTGTATAATTAAGGGGACCGGCCAAATAAAAAATTTATATTTTTGCCTATAAATAGTGGACTGTTTCCACATATTTTCTCACCTCTTTGCACACAGTTTTCTCAGATCAAAAAACCTCTTTTCAAACCCTTTCCTTTGATCACTTAACTTATTATAAGTTTGTTTAAAATGTAATCCAATCATCCATCCATTGAAGTGCAAGAGAAGAACTTTCGTTATCATTAAGATACGAAGTTATGTAGGCTAGTTAGAGCATTCGTGACATGTCTTACATTCACAATGTATAGATCAAGTCCATGTACTCCAAACTTATGTAATTGCTTGATCATGGTGATCATGGTGTGT
>BQNB010053320.1:12663-40068 GCA_026074375.1 Tanacetum coccineum | reverse complement strand
AGTATTAATATTTTATAAAAGATGTTAAGATTGAAAATGATTATGAAAATGAAAATACCCCGCTATTCGAGATCAATTTCAAACCATGCCTATTTGTAGTTGATCTATAATTTGAAGGTTTTTTCTAACATTACATTTTAAAGTTAATTAACTCATAAACTATTTTAGATTGTATTCACGCAATTAGTCAATTAAACACTAGTACGAAATTGAAAATGACCAAACAATAATTAATTTCATATATTACTCTACTTTTGTAATTTCCGAAAGTTAAATCATTCAATGATGTACATTGTTTTCAATGCATACTTGAAAAAATATAAAATTTCAACTAAAAGAAAAGGAAATATGAAATCACCCCATAATAAAACATAAGATCGCTTGATTAACCGGTATTCTTAACTTTATGTGGCAGCATTATGCGACCATGCATCTTGGAGTTTATCATCATTCTGATTCTTTGGAACTAATGCATATACTCATCGTGTGAAGATTTGGATTTGATGTATGGTTGTCTCGAAACCTTAACTCTAGGGTTGTGTAAAGGCTGTCGTGGTGGGTTGAAACCTTACAATCTCATAGGGTTTTCTTGTTATTCGATCTGCTTTGGTGACCTAAATTATTGATCTAGGGTTTGTTACTCGAATATCAGATCGTGATGCTATGATGGTTTATCTTTGGATCGTCATTGTTTCAAAACCCTTGGTTTAGGGTTTATGCGTTAGTTTCATGGTAGGTTTTTGCTGGGAATGGATGTTGCGGCTAGTTTGTGGGTGTGCATGAAGAAACACGGTATCCACATTCCTTGTGGTTAATGCAGATGATTCATTTACAATGGTTCACTCATGATGGTGATGCTGCTTGTTCGTGGTTTTGCAGCCACAGTTAAGACGTCTCTTGGTTCGTTGTTATGGAAGTTAGCTATGACGGCTATTGGAAGATGCTACTGAAAAACTACATGGACATTGCTTATTATCAAGGTTTTAAGAGTTAATACATATTGTGTGCTAGTGATTGATGAGTAGTTTTGAGAAGCTGGTATTGCCACATTGATGGCTTAGTTTTAGGAAGTTGCTTGTGCTTCTTTCTTTGGTAGTCATAAAAATGGTGTGTCATTCTTATGTCGTTTTTTGGTTTTTCCACTTTGGTGCGTTCTTGTTTGCCCATGTAACGGGCTGGGTTGTAGGACTTCACCTACACCTTTTATACTTAAACCTTTTTTGGTATAATACATTTACCGGAGAAACCATTTACCAAAAAAAATATGGCAGCATTATGTCGGTGACAACGAGATTTACTTTTCTATAAATCAATAAACTAGCCTATAAACCCGTGATATAAAAAGTTTAAAAAAGCAAAGTTCAAACACTTAAATTTAAGAAAATTTAATTCTCAAACGTTTAGCGGAAAATTTTGAAAGACCAAGTAATAGTTTATTTAACAGATATAGTTTTAAGATTCATGCTTGCAATTGGAGATAAAAAGACCAAGTAATAGTTTATTTAAGAATAATTTTAACAGATTAACACAAGTATTTACAAACTTTAAACAAAACTGGACTAAAAAGAGAATAGATTGACCCATCAGTTTTAACAATAATAAATAAATATGAATGAAAATCAATTCACAATGAGCAATTTTAGAATAAAGCACAGTAATCAAATTTATAAATTAGAGCAGAGCACCTTACTTTTATAATCACAGAGCGTGAAAGTCACAAATCATAGATTACCTTCCGGTTTTAGTTTCTTGCTGACATGGAACAATTGATTCTTCTGGAAAGATCTTGCCTGAAGCGATAATTACATAATAGCCTATAAACCCGTGATAATTCGTTTTGAATGTTGGAACAAACAACCAAGATTACCATATTTGACTATCAATTGACATACACATTCAAAATATCAGTCGATTCAACCAACAATAACAAATCCCGGTTTTTGATTTCACTTAGTTTTACAGCTTGCATATGGATTTTGATGAGATCGAAATATAACCTATTTTAACATATAACCAAAAAAATTTATATCGAGACAAACCCTAATTTTCGATTATATAGTGAAACTAAACATATGAGTTAAACCCTTAATTTTGTATTAATCTGATTGACACATAACATTTAGTCATAAATTTCGATTTATACATACCTTTGAAAATGAGATGAATGAACTTTCGATATTGAGAAAAAAGAGACGTCGAGGTTGTGAATTCAAATCACCAAAATAATATCAAATTCAATTTAAACAAATTTATGAATCTAGACCTTCAATCAATAAAAAATTGTTTATTAAAATTATAATTAAGCAGCAAAAGATATGGATGTTACTCGAATGAACCAAACCAAATTTGAGTTAGAATAAAAGACATCTTGAATTTCATTCTTCAATTGGGTTTATCTCGACATCTCCAAATCAACCTGTGAAAATTGAAACGTATTAATAAAAAAGAAGATGAAACATTGAGTGTGAATTTAAACATAAAAAAAGTATGGCGATAGCAATGAAGATATACCCGTGATGAGTAATCGTTTGAATTTTGAACCTATCATATAATTTGTGTGAAAGAAACGCTTGATTTATGGGAGAATAAAAGCACATTGTATTTATGGTAACCTTGCATAATTTTCGGCTCATATTAATTGTGAGTCAAAAGTCACACAATCTCCATTAAATGGCAGAGTTAAATGAAATGAAGGACTTCATAGTTAATAATTTGCATTTCCATGTTGGTATTAGTGACATCATTTATGATGTCATTAGTGATGTCATTTGTGACATAAGCAACATTTCAAAAAAACCTTCTTTTATTATATATAATAAAATAATATAGACTATAAACCCGTCATAAATCACGGATGGCTTATAAAAAGTTTAAAAAAGCAAAGTTCAAACACTTAAATTTAAGAAAATTTAATTCTCAAACGTTTAGCGGAAAAAATTCAAAAGACCAAGTAATAGTTTATTTGACAGATATAGTTTTAAGATTCATGCTTGCAATTGAAGATAAAAAGACCAAGTAATAGTTTATTTAAGAATAATTTTAACAAGTATGGCGATAGCAATGAAGATATACCCGTGATGAGTAATCATTTGAATTTTGAACCTATCATATAATTTGTATGAAAGAAACGTTTGATTTATGGGAGAATAAAAGTACAATGTATTTATAGTAACCTTGCATAATTTTCAGCTCATATTAATTGTGAGTCAAAAGTCACATAATCTCTATTAAATGGCAGAGTTAAATGAAATGAAGGTCTTCATAGTTAATAATTTGCATTTCCATGTTGGTATTAGTGACATCATTTATGATGTCATTAGTGATGTCATTTGTGACATAAGAAACATTTAAAAAAAAACCTTCTTTTTATTATATATATAGATGGGCTCGATGTTCCAACTCGACAAATCCTAAACTCAAAGGGTGCATACTTCCAAAATGCTGGTGGAATGCTAAAATATCATTCAGGAATGGATAATATTCTCAGAATGGCACACGTCACATTTCAAGGCCCAGAAGTACTAACACTTCTGGACGGGTTGTGCTATCCAAGCCCAATCAACAATCTCGGATGCGGCAATCAAGAAAGTAAATGTAGAAAAGTATACGCATGCTCAAGTTGGATGTGAATGTGCAGGGACCATACAATACAAAGGATTGTCACAAATAGAAAAAAGAACAACTTTAGAAGAAGCTTATTATACACAGTTTGGTGCACCCTATCAACCTAGAGGACAATACGGAGCAACAGGGCCAGGATTCTACCAACGAAACAATGGAAACTCTTCGTATCCTGATCGAAGACCAAACCTGGAAGAATCACTAACCAAATTTATGGTAAAATCAGCTAAAAGGCATGAAGAAAACTCGAACATAATCAAAGAGATCCGAGCTTCTACCGATGTAGCGATAAAAAATCAAGGAGCCTCAATTAAGACCTGGAAATACCAATGGGACGATAGAAGGTCTTGCAAGAACGAAGGTTTGGGAAAGCCCTTCCACTATACGAAGACAAACCTCGAGTGTAGGTAAAAAATAGAATAACACTCACACTAGACCCTAGGTCAACAAGGGCTTTATCAAAACAAATATTATGGATAAAACAAGGTAAGGTAAAGCTCCCTGGGTCTTTTTCTTTCTGAGGCAAGGTGTGATCATAAGCATCCAGAATCTTCACATCTCGTGCCTCTCTCTAATCATAACAGCTAAAATTTTGTAGTTGTCCCGTGAAAAGGACTGTTTCTAAAAATAAGCTTATATGTTGTGTGCCTGATACGGCGTATGGATTACATTCGATACGACGTATCTCATAAAAATCAGCTTTAGTAGTTGATATCGATTTAACTTGGTCTTGAGGGTTTGTCTTCGTAGAGTTGGGAAGGCTTCCAAACCTTCTTTCTTGCAAGACCTTGCTCATCTGTCCAATTTGTATTTCCAAGGTCTTAATTGAGGCTCCTTGATTTTTTATCGCTACATCGGTAGAAGCTCGGATCTCTTTGATTATGTTCATTTTCTTGCATGCTTTTAGCTGATTCTACATAAATTTGGTTAGTGATTCTTCCCAGGCTTGGTCTTCGATCAGGAATACGAAGAGTTTCCATTGTTTGTTGTGTGTGTAGAGGTATCATTGTCCCTGGCCTGCTCTATATTTCCTCGTATGGTTGATTAAGGTGGTTACACCAAAGTTGTTGTACATTACGCTTCTCTAGAAGTTGTTCCTTTTTCTCCTTTGTGGACAACCTCTTGTTATAGTGATGTCCCTGCACAGTTCACATCCAACTTGAGCAGCGTATACTTTCTCATTTACTTTCTTGATTTCTCATCCGAGATTGTTGAGTTGGCTGTTGGATAGCAGCAAGCCCGTCAGAAGTTTTAGTACTTCTGGTCCTTGAAGATGTTCCGTTGTGCCATTTCTGAGAATATTCAGCCATTTACTGAATGGATATTTTAGCATCAACAGCAGTTTTGGAAGGTATGGCACCCTTTGAGTTTAGGATTTGTCGAGTTGGAACATCGAGCCCATCTATATATATAATAAAAAGAAGGTTTTTTTTTAAATGTTTCTTATGTCACAAATGACATCACTAATACATACATAAACTGATGTCTCACTTAATACAACATGGAAATGCTAAGCTTCATTATTAACTATGAAGACCTTCATTTCATTTACGCTGCGCATTATTTATAGCGATATTAGTGTGACTTTGTATACTCACAATTAATATGAGCTGAGAATTATTGAATGGTACTATAAATACATTGGTATCTTATATTCTCCATAAATCAAACGTTTTTTCTTTATACAAAATTATATGATAGTTCAAATTCATAATGATTACTCCTCACGGGTATATCTTCTTTGCTATCGCCATACGTTTTTTTATGTTTAACTTACACTTCATGATTTCATCTTTCTTTTTTATTATTTACGTATTCAGTGATTTTCACAGGTTGATTTGGAGTGTCGAGATAAACACCCAATTGAAGAATGAAATTGGCAATGGTATGGTCGTGTCTTTTGATTACGTAACTAGATTAATTTTGGGTTTTTGTTCGATTCGTGAGTAACATCCATCATATCTTTTGCTGCTTACTTATAATTTTAATCTATAATTTTATATAAACATTTTTTTATTTATTGAAGGAGCGATCTAGATTCTATAAAAACTGTTGTTTGAATATTAAAATTGTGATATTATTTGTTGGTTTGATTTAAATTCACTACCTCAGACGTCTCTTTTTCTCAATATCAATAAGTTTCATTCACTCTCGTTTTCGTAGGTATGTGTGAATGTAAAATTTATTGCCTAATGTTATGTTTGTCACATCAGATTATACAAAAAATTAAGGTTTAAGCTCATATGTTTAGGTTTCTGTATATAATCCAATTTAGGGTTTAAGTCTCGATTATAATCTTTTTGGTTGTCTTGTTAAAATAGGTATGATTATTTGGGATCTGCATCAAATATCCATATGCAAGCTGTAAAACTAAGTGAAATCAAAAACCGGGTTTTGTTATTGTTGGTTGAATCGACTAATATTTTGAATGTGTATGTCAATTGATAGTCAAATATGGTAATCTTGGTTGTCTATTTCAACTTTCAAAACGAATTAATGGATTTTTAATCATTTTATTAGTTTTGTGCTTTTGTGACTTTTCCATAATTAGTAAAAAAAGACTACTCTTTTAATGATCATGGTTGATGTTTAAATTATTTACGGGTTGTTGGCTTCATTAGATCGGTGTGAAACTTTGTTAGTTAGGGGGTTTTAATTTGATATTCAGGTTTTCTACTGGGTTGGCTATACTTTACTAGGATCTGTCATATTAATGCTGCCTAAACATCGTTGCTTCTGATATAAAGCTTAAGATTGGTTATTCATTGTCGTTGTTAAATGAGTGGGGAACACTTAGTCTTTCACAATGTTGATTTATAATTTTTTAATGTTGTACATACATTATAAAGATCTATAATATTTACTCTCTATTATTCTTTTCTATGGCTATATCTAACAACTTACATTTCTCTCTGTTAATTGAGATTGTTTGACTTTTGACCCACAATTAATATGAATTAAAATTTATGCAAGGTTACCATTATGAATTATTATTATGATCAGCAATGAGGTATCACACATTCTTATAATGAATGTTTACAAATTGAAAAATGTCATACATGAACTTAATTATGTAATTTCGTTTCAGCAAGATTCTTTCCAAGAAGAATCAATTGTTCCAGGTCAGCAAGGAAACTAGACCGGAGGAAGGTAATCTATGCTTTGAATGACTTTCAGCTCTGTGATTATAAAAGTAGGTGCTCTGCTTAATTTATAATCTTATTACTGTGCTTTATTCTAAAATGATGATAATGGTGACTTGATTTTCATTCATATTTATTTATTATTGTTAAAACTGGTGGGTCGATCTATTCTTTTTTTTAGTCCAGTTTTGTTTGAAGTTTGTAAATATTTGTGTTAATCTGTTGAAATTATTCTTAAATAAACTATTACTTGGTCTTTTTATCTCCAATTGCAAGCATGAATCTTAAAACTAAATCTGTTAAATAAACTATTACTTGATCTTTCGAAATTTTCCGCTAAACGTTTGAGAATTAAATTTTCTTAAATTTAAGTGTTTGAACTTTGCTTTTTTAAACTTTTACATCTCATACCAATTCGTCTGACAAGATACTGAAACCTATCTTTGGGTAAGGATTTAGTAAACATGTCAGCTAATTGGTATTCAGTTCTGACAAAGTACAATTCAATTATATTGTTTTCAACTTCTTCCTTGATAAAATGATATCGGGTATGGATGTGCTTGGTATGGGAGTGCTGCACGGGGTTACATGAAATTGCTATGGCTGATTGAGAGTTGCAATACAATGGTATTTTGTTGTAGTTGAAGCCATAATCCTTAAGTTATGTCTTCATCCATATTACTTGAGCACAACTTGCAGATAACACCACGTACTCTGCCTCTAGTGATGACATTGCAGTGCAGTCCTACTTCTTTGACATCTAGCTGACTAACTTATCACCTAGGAACTGTATTCCTCCAGAAGTGCTTTTGCGAGTATCAATACATCCGGCATGGTCAGCATCTGAAAAAGCTGTTAGTTCAAAGCCAGAATCCTTCGAATACCAGAGTCCCATGTTAATGGTACCCTTTAAGTATCGAAAGATCCTTTTAACCTCTTTGAGGTGTTTTTCAGTCGGCCTTGCTTGATACCTTGCACAATAACATACTACTTGCACTATGTCTGGTCTACTAGATGTCAGATACATGAGTGACCCGATTTTACTATGGCAGTCTGTTTGGTCTACGAGTTTTCCACTTAAGTCTGCATCCAGTTTAGGTTTAGTAGCCATTGGTGTACCAATGGTATCACATTTTTCCATACCATGTTTTTAAGTATTTCTAAAGCGTACTTGGCCTGATTGATAAAGATACCTCATGGGGATTGATGGATCTGAAGTCCTAAAAAGAATTTTATTTCCCCCATTAAGGACATATCAAATCTACTATGTATTAATTTTTCAAATATTTTAGAAAATTTTAGGTTTGTAGACCCAAAAATAATGTCATTGAGGTGAATTTGCACAAGTAGAATGTACTCTTTGTATCTTATCGGGAATAGAGTAGGGTCAATGGTACCTTTAGTAAAACCTTTGGACATCAGGAAATTTAAGAGTTCATCATACCAGGCTCACAGAGCTTGTTTCAATCCATATAGAGCTTTCCTTAGTCGGTAAACCTTTTCTGGATGATCAGGATCAACAAACCCATCTGGTTGTGCAACATAAAACTCATCCTTCAGCGGACCATTAAGAAATGTCACGTCCATCTGATAAATTGGAAAAGGCTTGGGTACAACATATGCGACAAAAATCCGAATAGCTTCCAAGCGAGCAACATGAGCAAATGATTCCTTGAAATCAATACCCTCTTCCTGAGCATATCCTTTAGCTACAAGTTGTGCCTTGTTGTGAATGATAGTTTGATCTTCATCCTTTTTGTTCTTCCATAACCACTTTAGCTTTATAACATTCTTGCCAAACCCAGACTTGGAGTCTGTCGAACTGATGAAGCTCTTCCTGCATTGCCTCTATTCATGCATAATCAGCCATTGCCTCCTTAATGTTTTTTGGTTTAGCGGTACTCATGGTGAGCGCGAACATACACATTTCAGGATTTGTTGCAAGTTGTCATCTTATTTGCACTAGCTTTGATGGATTTCCACGAACTTGTTCTAGCGGGTGATCTTTAGTCTGTCGGTATTCGGAATCATGTGGTTGATAGAAGGTATGCATATTTGAATTATTAATGTTGCGTGAGGAAGACTCGGCAATTTCTCATACCGGTGTACAGAAAGGATTGATAAATTTATCTTGTTAGAACTGTGTATCTGCTGCTTGATTATCGTTGTTTTCCTCAGCATGAACAATTATAATTGGATTTATTAGTTCTATTGAAGGGTGAATATTCGTTGTAGGTGGTGTGTCTTATTGTGTAGAACTGTCGATGGGAGAAGAAGACTTGTTAACACTTGAAGTACCTGTAGTGAAAAATTCATCGTATGGAGGATCAAATAGAAGATCCAACTCTTGTTGTGACGGAGCTTTTGTATATGCTAAAGGAGAAACATTTTGTAGTTGGGGCGCGGGGCCAGAGTTGTCATAGTCTGACGCCTTTTATCGTTGGAGAATAAGGCCTGAAGTGTTATTAGCAACAGACGTCTCGGACATCTCTTTGATCTCATCAAATCTAAGAAGTATGGATTCAACTATCAATCGGGTTCTCTTGTTGTAAACTCTATACCCCTTAGACTGAGTGGAGTATCCCACTAGAATGCACGGATCCCCTTTTTCTTTCATCTTGTCAAGATTTTCACCATCTCTGGTTAAGTAACAGGTGTAACCAAATATGTGTAGGTGTTTGATTGAAGGTTTTCTATCATTGATGATGTGATAGACAGTTTTCTCATGTGTCGGGATTATGATTGATCTATTTTGAGTATAGCATGCGGTTGCAATTGCTTTAACCTAAAAGAACAAAGGAAGTTTAGAAGCAAAAAGCATCGTTCGAGCAGCCTCAACCAGAGTACGGTTTCGTCTTTCGACAACGTCGTTCTGTTCAGGTGTTCAAGGAGTAGAAGTTTGATTCTCAATTCCTTCTTCTTTAAAATATGCATGGAGTGTCTTGTTTAAGAACTTTGTGCCTTTGTCAGTTCGAATAGAAATCACTTGAGCTTGAAGATTGCGTTGAATCATCTTGAGAAAATCTTTTAGAAATTCTAGTCTTTCATCCTTGGATCTTAGAAATAGAGTCCAAGTGTAGCCCTTGCCCTTTTGTGTTTTGAATATTCTAATATTAGTCCTTTGACTATTTGACGTTTGTCAGTTTTTTTAGAATATGTACCGTGTTGACGGTGGTGATTTTATGAGAATTGTGATAATTGACGGTTTATTGTGAATAATAATCCTTTTTAGAGGGTATTATTATGTTATTTAAGTTCGGGTGGTTGACCCGTGAATTTTTAAGAAATGCTAAAAACGAGTCCTGACACGTCTGTTAATGTCCAAAATGAGTATTTGGGGAATAAAACGTAGAGATATGTCAAGTAAATACTCTAAGTTATTGGAAAAGTATTTTTAAGTTGAATAAAAATGCTAAATAACTTCAGGAAGTGTTTTTCGATCACGGTTTTTGAGCTTTAAGTGAACCTGACACAAAAAAGCAATCCCGGGCCCCTAGGATTCCTAGCCGTGGGTTCTAACCCCTTAGGAGACAAGAAGGCTTGATTTTAGTAAGCCTTAGTCCTTCCTTGGTCCACCTTGTACTATATGTTTTTGTTTTCATCCATTTCAAACACACACTTTACAAAAATTCACACACACATTTTCTTTGCTCTCCTTGGTACGTCTGAACTAGCAACACACACACACACTCTTTATTTTTCAAACTTTGATAAAAAAACATGAGAGTTTGGGTACTTCCGGGTTGATTCTAGTGCACGAGTTAGCATTTAAACAACGTTTGGGTTGTTCGGTTCGTGACGAAATATATTTTGAAGACCATTCTTGTAAGTCTTTCAAATTTAAATTTTACTTGTCCTTTT
The DNA here is from genome assembly GCA_026074375.1 of Tanacetum coccineum. Taxonomy (NCBI): domain Eukaryota; kingdom Viridiplantae; phylum Streptophyta; class Magnoliopsida; order Asterales; family Asteraceae; genus Tanacetum; species Tanacetum coccineum. The sequence continues at coordinate 29,443 of BQNB010053320.1, read as the reverse complement.
AGGTTGTTAGTGATGCATAGATGAAAGTTGTACGGCCTGATCGTTTAAAATCAAAAGCGAAAAGTTTATAAATGGATAAGGTTTTGTTAGTTTTGATATTGTGGTCGTGATGGTTAAAAACATATATTTGCTATGTAGATTATTTTGTATATGGCTTATTTTGGCTTATTTATGTGTTCGAATGACTTATTTTGATCTTATATGCTCACGGCAAATTGAGGTAACACAAGGAAAGTGTTTTTGGTTATTACTCTAGTATGTCGTATTTTTATGGACTATTATTATAGCTTATGGTGATAACCAAATACAATACGTAGCTTATTAGCTTATTTTTAAGCTTAATATATATATTTTGGAGCTTATAGGCTCACGGCCCAATAAGCATCAATAAGCCGTGGCTTATTTGATGGCTTATTATGGTCTGGTTTACTTTCTTACTTATTGATTTAAGCTATGCATACTAATGGGCCTTAGTTTTGGGCTTAGAACGTATTTTGAGTAATACAAAAACCTTAATGGACCCTTGTTGGGCCTTAAAGCCCAATAAGCGTTAATCAGTTGTTTTGGAAGTTTTGACGGACTTTTAGAAAGTGAGAAATACTTGTGAAGTTATATTGAGAGTCGTTTTGAGAATGTATTTTGATAAACATCGTGAAATGTGATTTTTGGGAATTTGGTCGGAAAGTGTCGAAATGTTGGAAATTGTTTGAAAAATAGGTTTAAAAACCTTGGGAAACGTTATATAAACGTACTGGTCATGCCAAAATTTCGTAAAAAGTCTATACTTATAATTTTTACCTGAAACGTGATTTTTCAATTTAATAATAAAATTTTATTATTTTAATAAGTCGACTAAAAGACAAAAAGTATATTTTTTCTCAAATCTTCCCTAAAATGTTTAACGTAAATAAACGTTTCATTTCGTGTAGTATAAATGGTATATTTATGGTAACTAAGTGTACCGAATGAATTTATCAGGATATATTTATTACCTTTTATTACTTAACTATTTTACTTAAATAGTATAAGTATATTATACTAAGATATGGGTTTGATATGGTATTTTTGGAGTTAAGTCGTCAACCATCACACCACTAAAACGTTGAAGATAACCGTATAACATGCGTCTAACCTCTATGCAACAAACCTGAAAACTCTTTTGGAAATGAATGATTAAAATGAGACATTAATTGGACTAGGTCGTGTTCGGACGTCGTTGCATTTGCTTGTGTGATACTGAGTTGGCAGGTTGAGACCTTTGCTTGAGGTGAGTTCTCATAGCCCCACTTTTTAAATCTTTTTCGTTGGGGGAAAATAATACTCAAATGTGTTTTGAATTGTTTTCATAACTGTCCGAAATATGGTTTTGTTTTTTGGACAATGTTATGTGCTTATGACTGCTATGTAAATATATGTAATGTGATCTTACTTGCATGTACTATGTTTGGCATAGCAAGGGTTGTGATCTTACTTGTATGTACTGTGTTTGGCATGGTAAGGGTTGTGATTTTACTTGCATGTATTGTGTTTAGCATGGAAAGGGTTGTGGTCCTGCCTTAATATAATGCTACAGCTGGTAGGCCTTTTAGGTACGTAAGTGACATATCAGAGTTGCGACTCTAAGAGCATTGGTATATGTTGGTTTGGTGACTAGCGGGGATGCTAGGTCATCGTACATTATTAGCGGAGATGCTAAGTCATGGGTTTGTTTGCATATATTCACTGTCATATAGCACTATTGTGCACTGTTTAAATGATTGGCACATCAACTGGGTTTAAGGTCAAACCTACGAGCTCACCAACATTATTGTTGACGTTTTCGAGTATCATTTTTAGGTGAAGTTAATAAGCATTAAGGATGTGGTGCATGTAGCAGACTTTTAGATAATCCCGTAGGAATCTTGCTTGAGAAGTCTTGCATTTGATGTATGTTATGGATTTGGTTTCTTGAGGATTGAGGTTTAAGATTGTATGGACCCCTGCATGGGCTTTTGATTGTAATAATGGGCGACTATGGGCTATGTTCTTGGATGGGACATCACTTAAGGTTGTATTAAGGTGGATGGTCATCATGACACTTATCTTTAATGCATTTTAGTTTTCTCTGTTACGTATCTTGTGTTATGAATGATCATTATGTTGCATTCCCGGGTTTTCACCGCTGACGGGGTGTGACAGAATGGTATCAGATCCAGGTTATAGAGAACTAGGTGGTTTGGCCTAGACTATAACCTAGGAACCTGCATATAGTTACGTCGTAGGATCTATGTGCGCGTTGTTCGGCTTATATGTGCTTATGTGGTTATATGATATATGGTACTAGTTAAGTCATTCATTGAAATGTGTGAGCCTAATACTAAGTACAACTGGGAGAGAATGCAGGTATAAATATGGTGGCTAACGTAATTATAAGCGTATCATGACTCACGCCTATTTAGTGTTATCGTCCACACAAATTGGTGTTGACGCCTTAGGATCGTATGATGTGGGGTATGGTATATTAAGTTATCCTATACGTATTGACCATCCTGCCTACCTAACGTTAACCATGTTCTCCCTCATGTAGATAATGCCGCCAACGATGACGACCCAAAGTGTTGGCCGGCCTGCTGCCACATCACGAGGAAGGGGAACGGGTGGACGAGCTGGTAGAGGTGGTGGTAGGACTAGAGGTCGTTCTGGTGATCAGGGTGATGGTAGGAATGATGGTCAAGGTGGCCAAGTAGGTGGTTAAGGTAGAGAGGTGAATGATGGTATTGAGGGAGTCCCCGACTTCTCCACCATCATTGCACAGCAGTTGCAGAATCTACTTCCCACCATTGTAGCCCAAGTAGGCGACCAAGGTAAAGGTCAAGGGAATGGTAGGAATCAAAACGGCGATTCCATCAATGATAACATCTGGGGTGATGTTAGTAGGAGGTGTACCTATAAGGAGTTCTTAGCTTGTAACCCAAGGGAGTATGATGGTAAGGGAGGTGCCATAGTTTATACCTGTTGGATTGAGAAGATGGAGTCAGTTCAGGATATGAGTAGGTGTAAGGATATTCAGAAGGTGAAGTACACTACTGGTTCATTTGTTGCTAAGGCTCTCACGTGGTGGAACTCTCAAATCTACACACGAGTTCGAGAAGCTGCTATAGGTATGTCTTGGGATGACTTTAAGACTTTGACTAGAGAGGAATTTTGCCCGAGTAATGAAATGCAAAAGTTGGAAACTGAGTTGTGGAATTACGTCATGATTTGGGTTGGCCATGCTGCGTATACAGGTTTTATGAGTTGGCTAGGTTAGTTCCTTACTTAGTAATCCTTGAGAACAAAAGGATTGAGAGGTACATTTTTAGCCTTGCTCTACAAATTCGAGGAATGGTGGCAGCAATAGAGCCAAAGACCATCCAAAAGGCCGTGTAGATAGCTGGCACATTGACTGATGAAGCCCTTAGGAATGGGTCAATAAAAAAGAACCCTGGGAAGAGAGGAAATGAGGGAGAACCTAGCAAGGATAGGAATGTGAGAGATGACAACAAAAGGACTAGGATTGGAAATGCCTTTGCTATAACCACCAACCCTGTCCGGAGAGAGAACACGGGTACGGTACCTATGTGTACCACCTGTAACACCCACCATCTACCTAGGGCGCCTTGTCGCATATGTTTCAACTGTAACCGCCCAGGTCATTGTGCCAAGGATAGTAGAGATGTGCCTAGGAATGTGAACCCCGTCAATGCTAGAAACCCAACTGCTAGGACATGTTACGAGTGTGGTAGTACCGATCATATCAAGCCAGCTTGTCCTAGGTTGAATCAAGCATAAGGACCGGGAAGGAACTATCCAAACCAAGCTTTAGCTAATAATGGGGGTCAGGGTCGTGGGAACCAAAGGAACCAGGCAAGAGGAAGGGCATTCAAGTTGGGAGCAGATGAGGCTCGCCAGGACCCGAACGTCGTGACGGGTATGTTTACTCTAAACGATTATTATGTCACTCCCTTATTTGACTCTGGTGCTGACTATAGCTTTGTTTCCACTACTTTTATACCTCTGTTAGACATAGAGCCAGTGATTTAGGTTTTAGTTATAAGTTTGAGATAGCTAGCGGGCAGCTAGTAGAATTTGATAAAGTTATTAGGGGGTGCAAACTAGAAATAGAAGGTCACGTGTTTGACATTAACTTGATAACCTTTGGAAGCGGGAGTTTTGATGTGATCATAGGAATGGATTGGTTGTCTAACCATAAGGCTGAGATAATTTATCATAAGAAGGAAGTAAGGATACCACTAATAGATGGCAAGGTGCTTAGAGTATTAGGAGAGAAACCAGAAGAAAAGATGAGGCAATTAATGAGTGTTAAGGTTAAAGAGAAGAAACAAGAAGAGATCATGGTAGTGAGAGATTTTCTTGAGGTATTCCCGGATGACCTCTCTGGATTGCCGCCTGTTCAAGAAATCGAGTTTCGGATTGAGTTAATCCCTGGAGCAATGCCGGTTGCAAAGTCTCCCTATCATTTGGCACCTTTTAAATTAGAGGAGTTGTCGGGTCAACTCAAATAACTCTAGGACAAAGGTTTCATTCGACCAAGCTCATCGCCTTAGGGAGCACCGGTATTGTTTGTTAAGAAAAAGGAAGGATCCTTTAGGATGTGTATGGATTATAGAGAACTGAACAAGTTGATCATCAAGAATCGTTATCCACTCCCTAGGATTGATGACTTATTAGACCAACTTCAAAGATCGCAATACTTTTCTAAGATAGACCTTAGGTCTGGATACCATCAGCTGAGAGTGCATAAGGATGACATTCCAAAGACTGCGTTTAGAACTCGTTATGGACATTTTGAGTTGACAGTATTTCTCTTTGGTCCGACTAACGCACAACGGCTATTTATGTATCTATTGAAAAACCGAGTGTTGGGCTGTTTCTAGACAGATTGTGATAATGTTCATTGATGATATCTTGATTTACTCTAAGACCCGGGAAGAGCATTAAGTGCACCTAGGGTTAGTCTTAACATTAATTAAGGAGGAGAAACTATATGCTAAGTTTTCTAAGTGTGAATTCTGGTTGCGAAAAGTACAGTTTCTTAGGCATGTGATTAATGGTGATGGGATTCATGTAGACCCTTGTAAGATTGAAGCTGTTAAGAATTGGGAAGCCCCTAGAACTCCGTCTGAGGTTCGTTCGTTCTTAGGATTGGCAGGGTATTACCGTAGATTCATTGAGAACTTTTCCAAGATGGCTAAGCCGCTTACTGTCTTGACTCGGAAAAGTAAAACCTTTGATTAGGGTAAGGAGTAGGAGAATGCGTTTCAAACTTTGAAGGAGAAGTTATGTAATGCACCTGTTCCAGCTCTCCCCGATAGACCGGAAGATTTTGTGGTATATTGTGATGCATCCGGGTTAGGATTAGGTTGTGTGTTGATGCAAAGAGGTAAGGTGATAGCTTACGCATCTAGGCAGTTGAAAATCCATAAGAAGAATTATACCACCCATGATTTAGAGCTGGGATCGGTTGTGTTTGCACTTAAGATTTGGAGACATTATTTTTATGGGACAAAAAGTGTTATATATACTGATCATAAGAGTCTCCAACATATCTTTAGTCAAAAGGAATTGAACATGCGACAGCGTCGCTGTATAGAGCTTTTTAGTGATTATGACTGTGAAATTCATTACCATCTTGGTAAGGCGAATGTAGTAGCTGATGCACTGAGTAGGTAAGAGAGAGTGAAGCCTAAGAGAGTTAGAGCTATGAATATAACCTTTCAGTCGAGTATCAAGGATAAGATACTAGCGGCTCAGAAGGAGGCGTCTGATGAGTCTGCATGATTGCAGAGAGGAATAGATGAGATGATTGAACTTAGGAGTGATGGAGCGTTGTATTACCTGGATCGAATATGGGTTCCTTTAAAGGGTGATGTGAGAACCCTGATAATGGATGAAGCCCATAAGTCAAAGTACTCTGTACAACCAGGAGCTGATAAGATGTATTATGACCTTAGAGATAGGTTTTGGTGGTCGGGTATGAAGAAGGACATAGCTGAGTATGTGAGTAAGTGTTTGACTTATTTGAAGGTTAAGGCTGAGCATCAAAGGCCGTTTGGCTTGCTGCAGTAACCTGAGATTCCCGATTGGAAATGGGAAATGATAGCTATGGATTTTATGACTAAGTTGCCTAGGACTAGTAGTGGGCATGACATAATTTGGGTCATTGTTGCCAGATTGACTAAGTCTGCTTATTTTCAACCAATGCGTGAGGATTATAAGATGGATATATTAGCTAGGTTGTACCTGAATGAGATTTTTTCTAGGCACGGTGTGTCGATCTCGATCATATCTGATCGTGATAGTCGTTTTACATTGAGATTTTGGCAGTAAATGCAAGAGGCATTAGGAACCCGGTTAGACATGAGTACGACTTACCACCCTCAGACCAATGGTCAAAGTGAGCGTACAATTTAGACTTTGGAAGACATGCTTAAGGCATGCGTCCTAGACTTTGAGGGAAGTTGGGATGTTCATCTTCCATTAGTTGAGTTTTCATATAACAATGGTTATCATTCTAGTGTGAGATGTGCGCCGTTTGAGGCTTCGTATGGTAGAAAGTATCGTTCCCCGATTACGTGGGTTGAGGTTGGAGAAGGTCAGTTGATAGGACCTGAGATGTGCGCCGTTTGAGGCTTCTCAAAGTGTCACCTTGGAAAGGCGTGGTACGCTTTGGGAAGAAAGGAAAGTTAGCAACTAGGTTTGTCGGACCATTTGAGATCACTGAGCGGATCGGTCTGGTCGCCTATAGACTTAGGTTGCTTGAGGAGTTGAATGGTGTTCATGACACGTTCCACGTGTCAAACCTTAAGAAGTATTTGGCTGATTCAACACTGCAAGTACCTTTAGATGAGATCCAAGTTGATGCCAAGTTGAATTTCGTGGAAGAGCCTGTGAAAATTTTAGAGAGATAATTCAAGAAGTTGAAGCGGAGTAGAATTGCCATCGTCAAGGTTTAGTGGAATTTAAAACGTAGTCCTGAATTTACGTGGGAGCGTGAAGATCAGATGAAACTCAAGTATCCGCATCTGTTTAGTGCTGATAGTAGTTGAATTTCGGGGGCAAAAATTCTTTTAAGGGGGGTAGAATGTAGCCCTTGCCCTTTTGTGTTTTGAATATTCTAATATTAGTCCTTTGACTATTTGACATTTGTTAGTTTTACTGGAATATATACCGTGTTGATGGTGGTGATTTTATGAGAATTGTGATAATTGACGGTTTATTGTGTATAATAATTCTTTTTAGAGGGTATTATTATGTTATTTAAGTTTTGGGTGGTTGACCCGTGATTTTTTTAGAAATGCCGAAAACGAGTCCCAACACGTCCGTTAATGTCCAAAATGAGTATTTGGGGAATAAAACGTGGAGATATGTCAAGTAAATACTCTAAGTTATTGGAAACGTATTTTTAAGTTGAATAAAAATGTTAAGTAACTTCGGGAAGTATTTTTCGATCATGGTTTTTGAGCTTTAAGTAAACCCGACACAAAAAGAAGCAATCTTGAGCCCCTAGGATTCCTAGTCGTGGGTTCTAACCCCTTGGGAGACAAGAAGGCTTGATTTTAGTAAGCCTTAGTCCTTCCTTGGTCTACCTTGTCCTATATGTTTTTGTTTTCATCCATTTCAATCACACACTTCACAAAAATTCACACACATATTTTCTTTGCTCTCCTTGGTGCGTCCGAACTAGGCAACACACACACACTTTTTATTTTTCAAAATTTGATAAAAAAAATGAGAGTTTGGGTACTTCCGGGTTGATTCTAGTGCATGGGTTAGCATTTAAACAACGTTTGGTTGTCCGGTTCGCGTCGAAATATATTTTGAAGACCATTCTTGTAAGTCTTTCAAATTTAAATTTTACTTGTCCTTTTGGGTTGTTAGTGATGCATAGATGTTAGTTGTACGGCCCGATCGTTTAAAATAGAAAGCGAAAAGTCTATAAATGGATATTTAAGGTTCGTTTGGAGTCGAATGAAATAAAAAGAGGATAAAGTTTTGTTAGTTTTAATATTGTGGTCATGATGGTTGAAAAACATATATTTGCTATGTAGCTTATTTTGTATATGGCTTATTTTGGCTTATTTATGTGTTCGAATGGCTTATTTTGAGCTTATATGCTCACGGCAAATTGAGGTAACACAAGGAAAGTGTTTTTGGTTATTACTCAAGTATGTCGTATTTTTGTGGACTATTATTATAGCTTATGGTGATAACCAACTACAATACATAGCTTGTTAGCTTATTTTTAAGCTTAATATATATATTTTTGGAGCTTATGGGCTCACGGCCCAATAAGCATCAATAAGCCGTGGTTTATTTGATGGCTTATTGTGGTCCAGATTACTTTCTTACTTATTGATTTAAGCTATGCATACTAATGGGCCTTGGTTTTGGGCTTAGAACGTATTTTGAGTAATATAAAAACCTTAATGGACCCTTGTTGGGCCTTAAAGCCCAATAAGCGTTAACCAGTTGTTTTGGGAGTTTTGGCGGGATTTTGGAAAGTGAGAAATACTTGTAAAGTTATATTGAAAGTCTTTTTGAGAATGTATTTTGATAAACATCGTGAAATGTGATTTTTGGGAATTTGGTCGGAAAGTGTCGAAATGTTGGAAATTCTTTGAAAAAGAGGTTTAAAAATCTTGGGAAACGTTATATAAACGTACGGGTCATGCCGAAATTTCGTAAAAAGTCTATACTTAGAATTTTTACCCGAAACGTGATTTTTCAATTTAATAATAAAATTTAATTATTTTATTATTTTAATAAGTCGACTAAAAGACGAAAAATATATTTTTTCTCGAAACTTACCTAAAATGTTTAACGTAAATACATCGTTCTTGAGGGAGGAATGATATCATCAACATCGTCTCACTTAGGAAGCATTCCAGTCTTGTTTGAATTTAGCCCAAAGTACACATGTTATCTCCTTTTCAAAGTCGAAACTGTAGCACCAAAATCAATTAAGACCCAGAAATGCACTTTTCTCCCTCCAGGAAAGTGCAGATATGAATTGCTACACCAAAGTCAATTAAGTCCCGAGTATACGCAATTTATCCCTCTAAGTAGTCTAATCGGTAACATCAAAGTCAACTAAGTCCCAGATGTACCCATTTAAATTGTTTCACCAAAGTCAACTAAGTCCCGAGTGAAAGCAATTTATCCCGCTGCGTAGTCGAAACTGTAACATCAAAACGGTAACATAAAAAATCAACTAAGTACCGGATGTACACATTTCTCCCTCCAGGATGATGACTAACTGAGGAATCATCATACAAATGTGTCCATCTTATGCCAACTGGAACTGATTACTTAGCTTTATAACCCGTAATTGCATAAGCAATACTCTGTGAGAAGATGTCGGTACTCTCTTTACAAATCTCTCTTGATCAACCTGATCTAAATCCCCTTATCTATTCTGTAGGCTAATACTGATGTCCACTGATGGAGATAACCCGATGAAACGAACCAGAGAATGAAGCAACAATCCCTGACTTGTGACTTAATCTTGTACTATCCGTATGACGAAAAACGGAACAGAGGCAAATCTCTAAGTACCATATACTCACCCACAAGTATATAAAAAATACAACACCTTATCACAAACCGTATATGCCCGAACAAGTCATCTTCATTGAGGAGGTAGAAAGAATCGAAGATGAAATAAGTACACTCCCCGTGAAAGTCTACATCAATCCCAAATTAATAACATCGGACAAAAACTCCGTAGTCATTAAAATCAATACTAGCCATTATGAATGAAGGTGAATTTTGATAAGGATCATTTTTAGTGTAATGTATTGTGTTTGTTGTTCGTGATTTTTGAAGATTTATGATCGTTAACGATTATCGGCTAAAAAAATATACCATAATAACAGCCGTCCGAGTAATAAAACCCGGTCTCGTACACATTACCCAACATGCAAATATTTTACTTCTCGGCTCAATCCATTAATCATACTAAATAAATAATACCAACCCAATAATAAAAAATATCGGCCCATTTTCTCATAACCTTCCTTGCCATCTTATCCGGCCCAATCCATGGTTATTAAACCCGGTCCACTTACCCTAATTTCTCAACCCTAAATCTTTCATTCTCATCGTTTCATTCACCCTTATCTTTTTGGATGGAGATCCTCTCATGTTCAAAATGAACATGAAGGGTCATATTAGTGTATTGTGAGTGAATATTTGATTTAAAATAATGTAAATGTCCCACAATAATATTATATTTCTTTATTTCACACTCACAACAAACATAACATGACCCCTCGTGTTCATTTTTAACATGAGAGGATCCTAGTCTTATCTTTTTCTCTAAGTATTCACGCCACCTACCTGTCATATAAAATCTAGAGTTGATCTCAATTTACAAATCAAACGCCATTCATTTTTATCCTAAATTGAAAGCACAGTTGTTCTTTCATCTTAACATAACTACCAAAAGATTCTTTCTTTCTTGTATTTTTAATACAAAAAACGAATCTCAACAACATACTACTTCCGTTCTTAACCGATTAGCAAACTGAGAGTTCAATCCTTTGGATTCCTTGTGTTGTCAGCTTCAAGATCCTGTTAAGGGTCTCGGGTAGGTGTTGATTTAATTGTATTTCAATCGAAACAAAGGGAGGAAGTAACAGATTTGTTAACTTCCTATCTTTATATTCGAAAATCAAAGAAAGGTAATACCTTTGATAGATTAATGATGATGTTTCTATTTCGAGTGTTTGATCTTTTAAAGGTCTTGATATAATTGAAACACAAGAAAAGAATGAAACTGAGATCTTTATTTGTTCTTTCGTTTTAGTTTCGAGTCTTGTGAAGGGATGTAGATGATTATTGTGACGATGGGAATTAGAATAGAATTGTGGTTGGATTTGTTGGGTTGTATTGAGTTTATTTTGTGACGATGGGTTTATAGGTTAGACTTGGAGTTGGATTTGATTAAGAGGTTTTTGATTTTGTTAATGTTGTTTATGGTTAATTCGAGTCTGTCATGATATCTTATGCATTTCTGTTATTTTCATTTGACCTTTGACCCTGACTCATTGAGGTCAACTCGGTAAATACCGGGTTGACTCGGTTGCGAATTCGGTTACACTAGACAACTGCGAATTCGGTTATGCTTGACAACTGCGAATTTGGTTATGCATGAAAATTGCGAATTCGGTTGTCCTTGGAAACTGCGAATCGGATGATTGCGAATTCGGTGCCTTCAAAATTTGTACAATCGTCCTTGTGTCTTTTCTTTTGTCTTTTCTTCTTTTCTTGCATAACCAACAAAAACCACAACGACCTTCTTGCTATATTCGTGGATCTGTGTTCCCTTGTGTTTCTAACCATGGACCACAAAATAAGCAACCCCAAAAAATAAGCCTAAAAAATAAGCACTTTGACCAAAAATTTTTTTTACCAAGGACAATAAGCTCGAAAATCAACCATGAAAAAAGGTGTTGTAACTAGACATGAATAGTAAGACCATTGGACATATATGTGGACTGGTTTTGGAGTTATAAAAAGATATGCTTAAACAGTACACACTCCCAAAAACAATCGTGACCAAAAAGTAAGAACCAAACCATGACTTTGAGACAAAGAAACCAACAAAAATAAGCTGAGAGAAGCTTAAAAATAAGCTGTAAAAAATAGAAATAAGCCAGAATCATGAAACACACAAACATAGAAAACTTGTGTCGTGGCTTTTTTTCCTAAAAAAAACCACGAAAATAAGCTAAATAAATGTAGAAATAAGCTTTAAACACAAACACAACAAGCACAAATACAAAACACCCCCGGTTAGCTCTTGATACCAATTGACAAGGATCGAAAACACCTTTTCACGGGGTCTTGGTTGATCAAAGAAACAAAGATAAGACATTATGTTTTCTAGTGAGAGAAAGTAGAGAGAGGGTGAGATGAACAAAAGAAAGAAATATTAGATTGAGAGAAAAATAAGAAAAATGAACATCCACCACCCCTCATGGAGAGCCATGAGGGGTATTTATACTAAAAAAAAGCAAACTATTTCTAGTTTACATAAATAACCCCTGCGTGACACGCAGTGTCCAAGACTAGTCCAATTTACGTGTAAGACGCCAGCTTCACTAAAAAGTGAGGCTAACACCTTGTTTATTAATTGTACAAGTTTGTAAGTCACGGATTTTTGTAAAAGTATTAAATTTGTCCAAGTCTTTTATCAAACCACTGCCAAGAATTTAAGCAAACCACTGCGAGTTATCAAACCACTGGCATAAGGACAAACAACTACGATAGACAAACCGCTGGCAAACTTCAGCAAACCGCTACCAAAGTCTAAGGTAAACCGCTGCCTTTTAACTTAAGCAAACCGCTACGAAGTCACTAAACCGCTGCCATAAGTCACTAATCCGCTGGCAAGTGTTTTAACCAAACCACTGCCCTAACTTAGTCACTTAAACCGCTGCCAAGGTACAAAGATCAAACTGCTGGCAAAGTACGAACGGGTAAACCGCTGGCTGATGTCACTAAACCGCTGGCAAAGTTCTAACGACAAACCGCTGGCTTAGAAAATCACCAAACCGCTGCCAACTTTTAAATTGGGCAGGGGTTTGTTTAGATAGGCCATGAAAAGTAATAAACTGTTGGATTAACCTGTTAAAGATGGGGGGGGGGGTGAAGGTGGGACCGGGGGGTGGGTGGGGGGGGGGGGGGGGGGGGGTGGGGGGGGGGGGGTGGTGGGGTTGGGGGGGGAGGGGGCGGTGGTGGGTCGGTGTGATGGGTGTTTTGTGGCGCATGGTGCTCAAGAGTTAGCGAACTGGTAACCGTTTCAGATGACCTAAACCGCTGGCAAAGTTCTAACGACAAACCGCTGGCTTAGAAAATCACCAAACCGCTGCCAACTTTTAAAATGCAAGAGGCAGCATGTACAAGGGTTTGAGCTTGCATAAATTAGAGAAAGTGTCCATGACATAGAGTGAACGTAACTGTTGCGATAGACGCAACATCAGGTTAAACTCGCCAATGCCCTGCAAGAATTGAGTTAAAAAACTAGCTAGCCCCAATGTAATACAAGAAATCAGAACGCCGTGCACTTTTAATAGCTCAAACAAGTTGCTCAATACATGTAAAACCGCTGTCCAGGAATTTTGTACAAAACCGTACTTATGTCCTTTCAAAGAGTGAGGACCACAAAGTGTACATCCATCTTTGTATATTCTTAGCTAGATTTTAATATATATGGTCTAACAAACAAGACAAATGGTACAATTGCAATATGTCAAACCGCTACTTGGATCTTAAAAACACATGTCAACAGTAAGAATAAGCTTCGAAATTAATGAAATAAGCAAAACCAACCCAAATAAGCTATCTAGCAATAGGAATAAGCAATAAAACTTAACACTGACTAGGTATTTCCGGTGCTAACAAGGTAAAAGTAAGGCTTTTACGAATCAAAGAAAAACAAACAAAAGAAAACAATATAAGCCATGACTAATAAGCTTCCAATAAGTACCTTTTTAAGGTAAATAAGCCACGAAATAGAGAACCAAAGAAGCTATGAACTAGAGGAACACTACAAGTATTTCTAATCCAATAGCTTAAAACAAAGATAGGCCGAATGCTTATTGTCAGGATCATTAACATATCCGGTTGATGTTGTTATAGTGTCGGGTGGCCGACCGAAAAACCAGCCGACCACCATTATGGTGGTGGTGGTGAAAGACTTAGAGAGAGAGAGAGAGAGTAAAGGGAATATGTGTGGTTATTAAAATATGGAGGTTACACACACAAATAATACAAAAGCCTCACCCCTCCATGGAAGTATGGAGGGGGTATATGTAACACCCCCAAAAATACAACAATGCAGCGGAATACCACATGGGGTGCTACTTCATAATACACAGCGCTAGATACAAGAGAACGACCTCTAAATGTGTCGTTTGTAAAACAATCTCGTTAATTTTTTGAAATCAAAATAATAGTTGTCCCATAATTGCATCACCATGAAAAACTTGAATGTAAAGACTCCAATGCACATCAAATAATCCAAGCATCTAATTCACCTGAGAAAAACATGCTTAAAAGTGTCAACATTAAAGTTGGTGAGTTCATAGAGTTTTGTAAGTATAAATGTAAATGTTGAAATCCAAAGATTTATAACGTATGTATGACCATTTCAATCCTTATAATAATCGCCAAAAGTGTAAGAGTAAATGTAGAACCAAAAGAGTTTAGTGTTTATTGCTTCACCGCAATATAATGAAAAGTGTTCAGAAATTAGTAATGTTCAATAAGTAGTATGGACAGTGAGATCGTTGATTTTTCAAAATGTATGGGTCTACTATAACAAATACAGTACCACATAGATAACATCTACTGTTGCGCTAAGCTCATGACACCGAAACCTTAAGTATACGTTGCTATAAGTTAGTGCCCCGGTAGGTGCATTGCCTAGCACCTAGTTCTCACAGCCAAATGTAATGCGGCTACCGATGTATCAATATATGGTAGTGCGTTGTTGATCTCATATACCGGTCAGGTGGGGTCAGTTCCCAAGAAGACGCGTATTCACAGCAGTACGCGCTCCTAACGGTCAGTACGGTCAGAAATTAACGAGTTCTGATGTCGGACTTCAGTGGCATGAACTAGAGTAATTAGGACGTACTAACCACGTAAAAAGGGAAAGAATCTCACATAATGTGTACTTGTGTGAGAAAAGTAAAAGTAACCATTGTATTCGTAAATAGCTTTGAGTACTTAAATCCATAAGTAGAAAAGAGTGTGATATAAATCAAGTAGTTGAGTTCGAAATGAGTATGTAAACAATTTCGTAAACATGTATGCAAATGAGTATGTGACAAAGTATGAAACCAAGTTTGTAATAAATTGCAAAATCAAGTATGTAAACCAAGTGTGTAGAATAATATGTAAAAAGATATTGTAAACGAATATGTAAACAAGTTGTATTGAGCATGTATTCTCCCCCGAGATTTGTATGGTAAATATAAAAACAAGTGAAAGAGGGGCTATAAACTCACTTGGTGTTCGTATAGCAGGTACTTCTCGGATCTATCAAATATCACAATTGCTCGTTCACCTAATAAATAATTAAACAATACTACAATCAATAGTCTTTTCCATTATAAAGCTTTTCAATATTTCTATTTTTGTTTCAAACTAATCGACCTTACTTAATCGAAACTAAACTTATAATCCAAGCTTAAACATTTTATGACTTCAAAACCATAAGTGTTATCTTATAATACACATCCATGATTCTTCAAAAACTGTCCAAGCCATCAAAACCTAACCAATTATTATATACCAATATTAACTCAATTACTTGACATTATTACAAAGTTGAGGGATTGAAACCGTCAAGAATTAAAACAAGGAGGGCCAAACTTGTAAATTAGTTTCTAAAATGACAAAAGTCACGTACATCATGTACGGACATTGTCTTTTCCACACTATGATGCTTATAAATTTTCTTTATTAGTATATATCTTTGTCATATATAAAGAATTTGTCGTAAAGAAGATGATGATGGTTTCATTCGCAACTCGAAATGTATGAAAAATATAATTTTTAAAAGGTAACATGCAAACACTTAAGAAATACGTTTATACCTGACCTCGCGTATAAACGGAGATAAAGGCCGACGTTGTCGGAAATTGCAATACTTTTGCCCATAAAACTCGTCGTTGAGAAAATGCACTAGGGAGCAACTTGTCAGAAACGATGTACGTACAACTCGCCGGAAAAATAGAAATGTAGCTCGTTGGAACCCGTATGGCACTTGGCGTAAAGAAAACAAAACTCGAACTAAACATGGTAACGAACATGAGCCATAACTTTATCGAGGTGACGTGACCCACTTCCAAAACTCGAACAACCAGGTACCGAATCAACCTCGTTCACGCACAAACAACATATCTAAACCACGCGGGTATGAACACTACATGTCTACATCGAACATGAGGCGAACTCAAATTCATAAGGAAACTCCAAACCGTAACAGATGAAACCATGTACCGACATGATCACATATTTTGAGTAGCGTGCTTGGTGTGGCTCAATATTCGAACATAAATACGGTCTTCAAACATGATCAACCAAAAACCAAGACTATGATTTCGTTAACACTCTCGAACATGTACCAAGCGAATCAACTCGAACATGTACCAAGCGAATCAACTCAAACATGTACGGACACGAATATCATCGAAACCGAAAACTTATAAGTAACGTACAAATGAACCCAAAACCTTTGTCGTATCGCGAACTCCAACCCGCCAACAAACAAACTAGAACCGAACTCAAAGCTAGCAATTCTCGATGTGAACCCAGAAGCGTGACGCGGGCATAAACTCAACCCGATACGAGGTTCTATGCACGCCTATAAAATGAGCACGAATAACGTGAATATGAGCACAAATTTATAACGTGAGTAGACTCCAAACTCGAATGACCAAACCGAACTTGACACAATCACTAACTCCAAATCCTTGTAGAGAGGAAATAATATGTTTTCTTTTGTTGTGCCGAACAGAAAGCAAAGGAACAATAAAAAGTGTAAGTGTGTATGAAGTGTTAACTTATGGCTCTTATTATAGCCCAAGTATAGAAAGAAAACCACTTAAATCAAACCATGGAATGGTAATAAGGGTGCACGGTTTTGGACTAGTTTAGGGTACAGGTTTTAGGTTTAAATAATGCTAGGGTGTAAGTAAAAGCAAGGTGTGTTGTAGAAGGCATG